>JAEANM010014175.1:4052-14108 GCA_017656035.1 Myanophis thanlyinensis
ATCATCTATCTATCTATTTATCTATCTCTTCAATTTATTTATAAAGCTATTTGAATATCCATGTTGAAGATTGTAGATAATCTTCTTCATCTCATGGTCAATCATCACAGGAGCCCATGGATACTGACCTCCACCACCTATCAGGGTTTGCGTCAATCTATCCTTTTTTAAAAAAAGATACAAGCTAGGTTTCCTGCTAATGATAATGGTACTTCTGAGCAGGGGCGTTTTTTGCTCAGTATGCCACAATTGCCACTAAACTCCAAAGTTTTATCTGCAGAATACTTACGTTATTCTTCCAAGCTAAGTTCTCTAACTTAGATGGCTACTTCATGAATTCTGGAAGTTGAAGTCATAGGTCATAAAAGGGTCGTGGTTGCCCACCCCTGATCTAAAGACTATTTTGCAAGCCAAAATATTGTTTCAAACAAACAGTAATTTTAAAAAATTGTACTGACGCATATTCAGAATGCATACAGTCATACAGGTAGTTATAACCAACCTCAAAAAAAGAGGACATACAACCCAGTTTTAAAGTAGGCCCCCCTCTATGTTCAAACTTCGAGTGCTTGGCTATTTTCAGTGTCCTATGGTCATGTGACTGTAATTTGTGACAGTTTTGTGAAAACATACTGCATGTTGAGGACTTACCTGTACTGAAACTGAAATAGATAGATAATTTAAAAATATGGTTGGTTGGTTTATTTGTATCCCACCTTTATTATTTTTATAAACAACCCAACGTGGTGAATATATCCAACACATTTTCTCTTATTTTCCCCACAACAGCAACCCTGTAAGAAAGAGGGGTGGGCTAAGAGAGTTACTGGCCTAAAGTCACCCAGTCGCCTTTCATGGCAGGATTTGAACTCACGATCTCTTACTTTCCAGCTTGGTGCCTTGCTGCTCAGGGAATCACAGATTTCATTTCAAAGAAGATATCTTTTGGACAATAGGAACACTTCCACAAAATTCCTCCAGATGCATCGTCTGTAACACTTCAACAAAAATGTTTCTTTTTCTCCTATTTTAAGTGATTATGATCTTTATGTTCCTAGCCACTGGCACCACCTATTGATTTGTATGGGCATCTGCAAGGAGAGCAGAAGAACAAGGGGCATCCCACATGTCGTTGACATCATTGTCCAAATAATGAAACTTGCATCATTGGTATGATGATGTCACGACATAAGTGGCATTTGATGTATCTACTATCTGCCTGGGTTATCTGCCTACAAAAAAAGCTGCCAACTTCTCTGAAGTTCAAAACCAACCTTTTTTTTAAATGATTTTTTTTAAAACACCGGGACTGACAGAATGCATGAAAATAATGGAAGGATGTTCCAAGAGGTTGGAAAATGGCATTTTTGTCTTTGTTTTTATTATTTTCTGTGTCGTTTTTAAAAATGAATAATTACATTGAGCATGTTGGAGTCTTGGTTACCTACGTTTTCATGTTAAAAACTGGGGCAAACAGGCATAGTGTCTTGTCATTTTTCTGCCAGAGTTAATAACATAAATCTAGCCCACTCAGGAGCCATGGAACAGGATTACTTCCTGATCGACAATCTTCTCTCAAGGAATTCTCTGCAATAATAAATGAAACGTGTCAGTTGAATTAGCTTTGCTGGCCTCAGAGTGCATCAACACGGAAATACAAACACACCTATCTGAGTCACAAATGAAACATCAGGAGAGGGGATTACATCCTCCAGATCACAAATCCTGCCGAGCAACCAATCAACAAGAATGCACTCCATTATTTTGGAAGCCAAGAGAAAGAAAAGGACCATAATAGAACATTTATTACTGCCATGCTACAGTATTTTGGTCAACAAATTAATCATTTAAATGGAGTCGTGGTTAGAATGCACTATTGCAAGCTAACTCTGCCCAAAGCCCATAGTTTGATCCTGAACAGCTCAAGGTTGACTCAGCCTTCCATCCTTCCAAGGTCAGTAAAAGGAGGACCCAGATTGTTGGGGGCAATATGTTAACTCTGTAAACCTCTTAGAGAGGGCTGCTGTATATAAATCTAAGTGCTATTGCTACTGTCATGTACGCTGAGATTTAATCCCTGGGCAATACCTTCGCAAAAATAATTTGGAGCAAAAGTGTGGAGCAATTTGGAACAACATTCACAGTGTGAACGATACATGTGAACCAGTGGTGAAATTCTGCCTGGATGCACCGGTTCTACCGGCATTCAAGTTTGGCCCTGCCCACCCATCCCTGCCTTTTTCTATCCTATATCCCCTCAGTTTTTTTTTCTGTTTTACTTACCTAAATTGCTTGAAACAGCTGTTTTGCAGCCCTCCACAGCCTTCCCAATCACCTGGGATGCCTCTGGAATGGAAAAACTTCCATTCAGCCTTCCCAATCACCTGGGATGCCTCCAGAATGGAAAAACTTCAGTTTTACAAGCTGCGTGGCAGCAAAGTGCATGCGCACCGAACCAGTAGTAAAACTGGTTGAATTGCACCACTGATGTGAACATAACACTACTTACTTCTGGACATCAGATTTGTTTAGGCTACAGATTTCAATGCAAACCAAGCAAAACAAAACCAAAATAGTATCCACTCACCCAAATCTCTAAATACCCCCTTTTCAACTTTCAAGAACTTACTTTAATTAATTCAAACATTTGCCTTGATTTCCACTATTCTAGAGGTTTTACTGGCTTTATTGGACAGATAGCGGGATTGTGAGAGAAGGTGATAAAAGGAGTCAAATTTAAGGTACAGTGCATGTGCCAGAGTCATACAGACCAATAATGTTTTGCAATTATGAGTGTATACACACATATAAGAAGAAGCCTGGTGGTCTGTGTCTCATATAGAGGTGTTATACTAAAAAAATGAAAATATAATTTCATTCAATCTTGTGGAATTATAAAAGAGTATAGCCACACAGAATCTATTTTGTAAGGGAATATTGGGCTGATGGTGGGAAACTATGAAATCACTAAGATAAGATTAATTAACATGACGACCCACAATTTGATGGAATATCATCAACCAATCAATGATTGAACAATATTAATTATTGTTTATGATTATGATAGTGATAGACTTCCTTTACACATACATGTAGAAAGTCTCCATGAGATTTTACAATCCTGATTTCTGAGGTTCTAGATTCTTGTGAAAAATCTTCACGGATGGGAAGGGTTTTCTTGTCAATAGTCACTTTTTACAAGACAGTAGCCATGAGAAGGACACAGGGAAGATTGTGTTAAGATGCTCCTGGTGTGTAAACATTTCCATCAAGAAAAACAACTAAACAGGATTATAATGAATGGACTTGTTTTCTTTAAAAGGCTGCTCAGTTCCATTCTGGAAACTAACAAACTTACTTAACTTAAACTTATTTTTTGTAAATGTTTGGTAAACATTTAAAGTGATAACTCTAAATTTGTAAAAAAAAAAAAAAAAAAAAAAAAGTACATGGGTGTTAAACTGGAATTATTACATTTTCTACAGGAAACCTTTTCTCTTTAAGTAAACTCTAGAACTAATAGTTTCTTTTCAGTGCAACGTTTAGACTCAAGTATTACAGGGATCTACCGTCTGATTCATTATTAAAGCTATTATTCCAAGCAAACTAAACCCACCCTTCAAAAACGTCTCTGTTTTGGAAGTCTTGTATCTTCAATAGAAAAATGTAGAAATTGGTCCAACTCTGACTTTTTTTGGATTGATTTATTCCACACGATCCAGTTAAAAATTACACATGACATATTCCATATGTAATGGTTCCAAAAAGTTAGCAAATTCTTCCAAATATGGGGGCTTGGGGAGTGCCTGTGGTTTCCATCAGGAAATGGATACAAAAACTGTTTTGAATCATAAGAACATATCAGTGCTGGATTAGATCAAAGGCAATTTGGTCCAACATTCTGTTCCACAGTGACCATCCAAATGTCTTTGGGAGATCTGCAAACAAGATACAGTGCAACACTGGCTTTCTACTTGTGCTATCAGTTACTGGTCCTAAAAGGTATTCCATCTTTAATCTGGAGATAATCCATAGGTATCACAATTAGTAGTAGCAAAGCTCTAATTTTCTATGAAGAAATCTAATCCTGTACAAAACAGACAATCATCCCAACTTTTCCTGTTAAATTATATGATGGGTAGAGAAAGACTGTTTTTGTATATTCTGATTCTCCCATAATTCAGTTTCATTCTTCCACAGAATGAGGCTGAATTATTCAAAGAAAGGAAGTCGTCTTTGTAGATATACTGGACAATATGACCCACTGGATCATCGTTTCAATTGAATAATCATTTCAGAGATATTCCCTTACCTAAACAGATCAACAGAATGACCACAGCCGGGCACCAAAACAGGGAGAGCAGATGGTTTCCAATTTCCTGCGGTCTTCCCCATTGACTTTAGTTGTGAGATGCTTGCAGGAAAAAGGTCAGTGGAGAAGCCAACAGGGAAGATCATAAGTTGCTCAGGGAAATCTCTTCCACCCATATTATAGTCCTTCTGCGCTTACGCTGCACCGGCCACTCACAGACCCCTGTCCAACTTCACCAATCCCCATCACACCCTCCTCACACCCTGCCACATGCTGCATCTTCCCTGACACATCTCCTCTATGGCCTGCACTGCACTCTCATATACACTCTCTGACTTTCAACAAACTGTTCAAGTCATGTGGTTGCTAGTCCGATGCTTGGTAACTGGTACACACTTAGAGTAGTCACAGCATCCATATTCACGTGGTGGCCTTCACAGCTGGCTTCTAATAAGCAAAGTCACTGGGGAAGCCAGCAAGAAATCACAAATCATGGTCACGTGACATCACACATAATACAGCAGGGGATTTGTTTCACAACTGGAACCAAAATTGACAGTGTTAGTTGGCACAATTATACCATGTTGTGCTTAACAACTATACCACTTGGCAACATAGTTACTGCTCCCTATTGCAGTCGGTAAATGAGAATGACCTCTACTCTATTCTGCTTTTCTGCATCTAAAATGTGATTGCAAAAAATTGAAATAAACACTGTAGTATTTTTATGACTAAAATTGTTTTTTACAATTTTTCCTGAAAACAATTACTTATGTTCCCATAAGTCTTAAAGGTTGGCCTAAAAACAAGAGTTTTATTTTCCTCCTGTTCATATAAGTATCTGTTAGCTGAATAATACAGTCATCTTTAGCTGTAAAATAAAGGGTAAAAATGGATGCAATGAATGAAAACATTTGAAAATTCAGAACAGATTGTTTACAGAAGTTGCCTAGCTGCTGCAGACAAGGGCCAGGACTTTCTTTGAGATAACTAAACCTTGTAATCCAGCTTTGAGCCTGCAGACAAGTAACTACAAATCTGTGAATTTGGATTTTCTTGTTAGCATTCACAGATCAGAAAGCAACTCGAAAGACCTTGATTAATAGAAACAATACGATGGGATGTGTGCTTGTCTTTAACTGTGCCCAATTGCAAGCTGTTTTATTTATCTTCAGAATACCATTAGGCAGAAAAAATAAAATGGGATACATCAGGGGTATCAAAGTCAAGGGCCGTGGATGCGGCCCGCAATATGGTCAGATCCAGCCCATGGGGCCATCCTGGAAAATTAAGGGGCCAACCTATGTCGCTTAGGCCCGGTCTACCCAATATGACTTCGGCCTGGTCTACCCAGTGCGAAGAGGAAACATCCGGCCAACATGGCTTCGGCCTTGTCTACCTATTCCTTTCTCAGTGTTCACACTTCAGTGTGGGAGAGGTTGAGAAGGCTGGTTATGGTGTGCTGTGAGGAATAAGAGAGGAGTATGATCAGGGAAAATGAGTACCACTTAAATATTTTCTTCCTAACAAATAAAACATGATCAGGAAAAGGATGGAGGAAAAAAAATCAGAATCGGATTCAAGAAGTAACTGTTTTTGTTTTGGCTGACATTTCATTGCAGTCTCTTTTTCTGTGTAGTGGAAAGCAAAAAGCTTGATTCAGAAAATGCAAGGGCCAATTTGTAAATTGTCCTTGATTTGAACCAGTCCTTTAAAAACTGCCTAAAAGATGTACCTAGGGTCATATGACAGCCATCTTCTGAACAGTGGACCACAACATTACAGAAATCGTATGTCATGTTAGATCCATTGGATTTCTGTTTGTATCTGGGTACAACTCAAGGTGTGGCACGGTGTGTATAAAACCAGGAAAACAGACCCAGTTTTGTTCTCATTTAATTCTCCATAAGAGTAAAAGTACAAGTTGCAAGATATACTATATCTATATTGTAAATATAGTGTTTTTATTTATGAGCTGTGATGGCGCAGTGGTTAGAATACAGTACTGTAGGGCTAACTCACTGTTCACTCCAGGAGTTCAATTCTGAATGGCTCAAAGTTGACTCAGTTTTCTATCCTTCCAAAAGGTCTGTAAAATGAGGACCCAGAATGTTGGGGGCAATAGGCTGATTCTGTAAGCCGCTTAGAGAAGACTTCACAGTAAAGCACTGTGAAGTGGTATATAAGTCTAAGTGTATTTGCTATATTTATTTATTTTATCAAATTTAAATATGGCCATCTGTATTCATCACCTCCATTCTGCAAGTCAATAGTCTCACAGACATACAGCATATCTATATTTCTATTCATTCATTCATTCTCTTTGCCATTTACTGTTTTTGCATTTCAAATCAAGATCTTCCATATCCAAGAGACAGGGGAGAGAAAGGAAGAGAAAACTGAATTGCAAACACAGAATATTACTTAAGGAAGTTGGATATGTACTTTGTGACATGTGAATATGATATCAATGATAAAAATGTATTGTGAACAACAGACATACATGAATATGATATATATGATAAAAGTGTATTGTGAATAACTAACACAGATAATAAATATGTAAATTATTCATGTGGAAACTGTATATTGCACTGTTTTTTACCCTTTGTATAAGCTGCACTGGAACAATAAAAATTTAATATTAAATTTTTAAAAAACTGTCCATATCCCATGATTGTCACCAGAATGGCCTATTATTCAGACCAAATCAAGTCAAATGTATTAATACAAATCAAAGGTCAGATGGGCCCATAGATACTCACTTCTGCTGCACATCATGATTTTTGTAAATCAAAACAGCACAATGTAATGTGTTGTAGTCAATTATATGTTGGCTTCTTTATTTCATAGTTTCCTATGCAACACTTTGGCATGGGATGGTATAAAAATATAAATAAACCAAAAATAGCAAAACAGTTCAGATCCAAACATTACCAGGAGCCAAGAGTAATTTCTTTCAAGTAGTAATTTCCAGAAGCATAGTTACAGTATATTGATATGTTCTTACAAGGAGAGGAAACTGGGTAATTTTCAGATGCTTCAGACTTCAAATCCCAACATTCCCAAACATTATAGATGGCAAAAATTCTTGACTAAAATGTTTGGAGCTAGGTTGCCTATCTTAGCATTCACAACATTAAAAAAAAAAAAACCAAAAGTTTGGACTAAAAGAACCTTTCTCAAAGCCTAGTATTTCTGGAATCTGTGGTCCCACCACACCAGGTTTAAGAAGGCGACTTGGTTGTATGAGCAAGACATAACAAATCTCTATTTTCTCTAAACGGAGCCAATGTGATCCTTTCAAAGCCTAATAATGTTTTCCTGCTAGTAATGTAAATGAAATGCCATTATATTAAATTTACATCTCAGAAATCAGAAGGTTAACACTAACCAGGCCGCAAAGATATGTAGAATTCTGCTTTTTATAAACAGGGACTTCGCCTTTTTTTCTTTTTCTTTTTGATTAAAATTGTGCTGGGTACTTCTAATTGCAGTGATGTTTATGGACTAGTTGACCTTTATGTTTTCTGAGAGCTGCCATGAAATGAAAAATCCTCCTGGAAAAAATGCATAGGAAAAATAAAGAAGGCACAATTTAACAAGGTTAATGGAAGAGAGGGCCAGTTCACAGATGGCCCAAGCATTTTGATTCTACTTGCAAGAAGCTGTGGAGGTGAAGCTGAGGGCCATTCATTCATAGACCCCTTAATGAGAGCCATATGCACAGAACTGCCGACTCAGCAGCCATGTGCTGCTTTTAAACAGTCCAAGAATAGGACAGTAAATTCATGCAATCTATAAGATAGAATCAGGCCCATTCATATAAACAAAACAGAGTCAACATCCAGTTGCTAAAAATCAATATGTAGATGCTTTTCATCTGTATTCCTGTAGCTCCTGAAATAAGGGACTCCAAATTGACTGCCATTTTCAAGGTCCTACAGTGGCCTACTATATTTTATAGTAGGTAGGGCCATTCCACATATTAGGCCAAAATAAAAAGGTAGGGTCATTCTACATATTAGGCCAAAATAAAAAGGGACAGTGTCTAAATTCAACCAACCACAGCATTGTAGGTTACTCAAGAAAATGTTCAAAGGTTGGTGGTTTTTTTTGCTCCAGACCACAGTGATGCCATTATTATCCTGTATGATAATCTTACCAATGCCTAGGATTCTTTGTCAAAAGCTATCTTGAAGGCAGCATCAACTTAGCACACAATGCATTTTAAAAGCACCCAAAATTGTCTGCTACATATACTGTACATCTTCTACTTAGAGCTAATCTATCAGAACTCAAAGAGATGAGTATGTTGTCGCAATTGGTCCTTTAATTGAAATAGAAGCAGAAGTGGATACTTTAATATTAAACTAGAGTGAGAAAGGAAGGATAGTTGGAAAGCTTCTCTCCTTCCCCAGGCTCCTTGTGAGCAAGAGAAGGCATGCAGCTTTATGCCTGGAACATCAATGTCATGATTGGCAACAAGTCAATGTGTGCAGAGAGCTGGACATTGTATGGGGCTGAGAATCTGTTTGGAGATCTGGTCCTAGAGGAGAAAGATACTAGGCTAGAGGGAGAAAAGCAAATGAGATTGAGGATCTGACCTGTGAAGAGAACAGCTGGCTACAATTGAGAGGATCTCAAACCATTGGACCCACTGAGTAATGCCTGAGGCAGGCAAACAAATTAAACCTTCCCTGAGGGCCCAGCAAGGGTCAGAAATGACTACCTGTCTTTATCTAGCTATGTATCTGTCCTCCTGCCACTTTCAGTAGAAGGAGAATGGAAGAAAGGAAATTTAGGGATGAGTAAAACAGACTAGTTGAGACTAGGGAGGAGGCGGTAATGAGAGGCCAAAAAACTTTGTGGGTCTCCTCTATCAATGCATTACCATACCAAATACAACTGCATCTTTCTGAATTGATTTACAATGGTTTACCATACCAAATACAACTGCATCTTTGTGAATTGCCACTTACTCTTGTTTCTCCAGATATGAACGTGAAACTAACTATATATGTTTGCAAACTAGTGGGCTCCAGATGTGTGTTGATCTGGTGATCTTCAGATAGACCTCACACCCTGGGGACTGAATCCTTTATGGTGTTATTTTATTTAAGCACCGTGGAAGTGACAGGGCATATTTCTCTTTCAGTAGTAGGTCCCATTTCTCTGCGGGAGTCTTAAAGCAATGGAATATCAGCTAAAAGGCCACTAATTGGTACATTTCCATCTGTACAGCCCCACTGAGTGCGTAGGAGTAGAGTAACAGCAAAGACAATTCTCATCCTTTCTTCAAAGGTAAGCATAGTTTGGCTAACATGGACCTCCGCTCTGTGCAAAACTCATGCTTTGGATTCTTCTCCATTGCTTTCCATCACACAATCTTCACTTGTTGTGCTTACCACAAATATTAATAAGCTGGAAAAAAAACTCCAGAAGGAATTTGTTTTGTCTTTTTGTTTAATGTAAGATAATTGACATTGTAGAAGTGGAATATTTGCTTTATTTAATCATTTTTGCCTTAGGGAAGAACAAATAAATTGCAGGCATAAATCCATGAAATGCAATCCAAAACTTCAAAAGAGAATATGAACTCCAGGCACACTGTACAGCTGCATAATGCGTGCTCATTAATTCAAGACACAAAATGTCAGCCCCATGTTGCATTTGCCTGTATTAGCATCTAACATCTTCTGTTGGAGAAGCATTCAATTCACTATATTTAATTTAATTTAATT
>JAEANM010014176.1:0-14107 GCA_017656035.1 Myanophis thanlyinensis
ATAAGATAACTAGAAGCAGGAATTATATGGAAGTTCTACGGCAGGAATTATATGGAGGTTCTATGGAGGCTGACAGTATGTATTCTCCTGAGCTCTGTTTTCACTAGTAGAGGATTGCAGTAGGCTACTGCAGCTGACAACGGAGCTCGGAAACCCGTTTTTGCTGCTAGTGCTCGGGCCACCACAGGTGCCCCTAGCATGAGTGATGTTGAGATGGCCATACCCACCTGGCCATGCCCACCCTGGCCCCCCAAGGTCAAACACAACCCCGATGCAGCCTTCAATGGAATTGAGTTTGACAGTGATCTAATACATGTTTTGCATTTGGGGTGTACCTTAATAGCCAGCAATAGCACTTATTGTAGACTTACATACTGCTTCATACAGTATACCCAATTTTACAGCCCTCTCTAAATTGTTTACAGAGTCAACATATTGCCCCCAACAATCTGGGTCCTCATTTTACCAACCTCGGAAGGTTGGAAAGTTGAGTCAACCTTGAGCCGGTCAGGATCGAACTCCTGACAGTGTGCAGTGAAAATTTAACAAAGGCTTAACAGGAGTGATCAAAGAGGATGAAAAGTGTGCTATAGGACTTTTAAAAAGGAATAAAGGGCCTTGAAACCTGGTGTTGTACTGTTTCACCAGAACTCCTACTCAGTTTAATTCTATGAGACTCACAAATACCAGTAGCAATAGCATTTAGATTTATATACCACTTCACAGTTCTTTAGAGCCTCTCTAAGTGGTTTACAGAGTCACCATATTGCCTCCAACAATCTGAGTCCCCATTTTACCAACCTTGGAAGGGTGAGAGGCTGAGTCAACCTTGAGCTGGTCAGGATTGAACTCCTGGAGTGAGCAGTGAGTTAGCCTGCATTGCTGCATTTTAACCATTGTGCCAATACTGCTTTTCACAAAACCATTTTGTGAGATTGTTTGTCAACCTTGGCAATTTTAGGAGGGGTGGACTTCAATGCCATACTAACTAGAATGCTGAAGTCTATGCCGCTTAAAGTTGCCAAGGGATGAGAAATTCTGCTTTATGATATCAGCCATTTTCTAGGCCGTGTTATCATCTATTTGAAATGCTTTGCTAAACCAAGGGAAGACCAAAGGATAAAGGAAGGAAACTGCATGGGGAAGGGACAGAATGCTATGGCTGTGCTATCCATCCAGTTAAATCAGTCAGACAGCAAAAGCCAACTAAACTGCAGCAGAAAAAAAACTGCATTAGGGTGAGCTGCTGTTCTTCTCGCTGGTCCGAACATTTATTGAATAAAACAATAAATTACAATAAATATTAAATATTCTTATCCTAATTAGCCCTCCGGAAATTGAGAGGGGGTGGATTTGGCCTTTAAAATAGCCTTTCAACATTATCCTTTAATATGATGCTGACAAATGTTTGAAAGGCCTTCTTGGAGGATTGGTGGGGGTGGAGAGAATCAAAGCTCAGGTTGAGCTGGGGACCACAGGGAAGTCTCTAATCTTTCGTTGGATGCCTGGCAAGCCACTGTTCCTGCCCAAGTGCCAGCACTGCATTCTGACAGAACAAGTGTTGCATGAGATGTGAAGGATGACTCTGGTCTGCTGTAAAACCCTGGAGCAGGTGTTCCTCATCCTCATTTGCAATGGAGCATGGCCCCTGGCTCAGTGAGCTGGAGCAAACGTGCTGGCAGGACCATCACATACCTGCGCGCTGAGATGCACTAATGATAATGGATGCAGGCCTATTAACCATCCCATTTGTAATGGCACACAACGCTGATTGTTTAGGGAATGAGTCAGCGGCTTTCCAGAAGGGAACAGAGGATGCTGGGAACCCATGATCCTTTGTGCATTCCTTCTGCTCTGCTGAGTGTACAACTCTGTTAGCCTTTATTTAATAGTACAAATGAATACATGATTTGGTACATGATTATACATTAAGAAAAGTCACTTTGGGCTGAGCAATTTTAATGCTCTTTTCCCAACATCCTAGGCTGTCTGCCATCATCATCATCGTCATTCCCATCATCATCATTATCATTACCTTCATCACCATTGTCATCATCTTCATTGTCATCATCTGAAGGAGAAATCACCAGGCAAGCTAAATCCAAAAAGATTTTGTTTTGTAGTGCAAAACTTAAAGGACAAAAGCACAAATAAGATTTTGAATTTATAGATGTCTTGTATGTCTAAACAAATCTTAGTGTAGTGGGGAGGGGGGAATGTGAAGTGGAACAGCCATTGTTTTTGCAACTTTCCTGCATAATTCTACTGCCTCTCACCATAAATCTTATTCTCTCTGCCTTCCACTTCTTTACCTTCACTCATATGCAAATCACACACCCCTTATATTCATGTAATGGTATCAATTTTTATCCTTTCCTTCTCTTGTCGGGATCCTATTTTTTTTTTTTTCATCCTGGCTTGAAACCAGTAGATCATATTACAAATGCATCTTTGGCTGTTGGGCCAAATTAGTTAAACAGACAATTTATGTGCAGCCGAGACAGAAGAGTGAAGCGCTGCTGTTGATTGTTTTGCAACTAAATGGGCCATTTTGTCTAAACTGCATTGAAGACGCTTCTCTCTCTTTGCGAGTGTTTATTTTCCTCCTGTTTTCTCAGCAAAATGTGCTTAAAAGGGTCTTTAAAGCAAAATAAAATTTGTTTCAAAGGACCAATCCACTTGCCAAAAAAAATTTAACGCAGCCAATACATTGCCATGTTTTGTACTTAAGAGACCAAGAATCCATCTATTTCCTTTGCTGGGGCACAAATCCTGAAGTTTAGATTTTGTCCTTTAAGGGTTCAGAGAAATTGGGCTAATAGACAGGACATTTTTGCACCAATCCTTTTAGAAGTTGTCCCCCTATCTTTTTATTGGTGGAATTAAAAAAAAGCAGCTACATTAGAGCCCCTTTTAGTTTAAGAAGCTGTCTTCCCTGCCTTTTTAATTGGTTTTGATCATTACTCAAAATTTCTGCTCAGTTATCATTGGAATCTATGCTTGAAACAGGAAATTTTTTCCCCCAAATACTCATATTTGTAGCAAAGTAGGATGAGGGAATAATAAAAGGAGGGGACCATACTAATTCCTACTTAACCATAATTCAATGTGACAATGGATTCCCATCACTGACCTCTTCAGAGACCAGCTCAGTCTCCTCTAACCAGGGACTATCTGTATGCATTGGACTTTGGCTGTGCTGGCTCATGAGAACTGAAATCCAACATTTTGGTAGAGACTCCATTTGGGGTAACTAAACTATTTTTGTCTTTGAGAGATGTGCACAATATCTCAACCTCAAAACCAGTTCAAGTGTTCAAAATATATAATAAATTATGTGTCAAGATCCAAAAGGACATTTATGTATGGAGGGGTATTCCAGTTTATATTATGCAGGCCATTTAATACAGTAAAATTCAGGCCATGTAGATCTTGACACATTTTTTGTGTCAACATTTTCTGTTGCAAGTCACTGAGAGGGCGAAGGGGGAGGTAGAAATGGCAACTTCTTATCTTGTTTTCATTCTTTAACTTTAATTCTCATGAGAATTTCTTTTTGGCGCTTCGCGCCTGGGATGGGAAGTGTCTTCGGAAGTCGTTGGACTCCTTTTTTGAAATGGTTGGACAGTAATTAAGATGTGATAATTAATGGGGTGGAACTTTAAGTTTGACTTGGGGGAAGAAATCCTGGAAGCTTTAGATTCGGGATTTCAACAGACCGTACCAGGACAATGTTTTCAATAAAATCTTATTCTTTGGACTTTGCTTCTCTGGAATTCTGATTGCATTAGTGATGTTGTATGGAACCCTGACATTACGATTTCAGATATCCAAAACATAGGACCCAAGACATTCAGAAAACAATAACGTATTGCTAGCTAGTGATTATGAGGACATCTGCAGACAGGAAACAATAGCCTTAAATTAGCTGTTAGAAGATTTTATTTGTGTTTGGAATGAAACATGGCTGTTTCAAGCAGTAGCATTTTTAGTAATCCAACTATTCTGAGCATTGGGAGTAAGATTAATATTTTTGTTTGTGATGCAGGTTGGTTTTTTTTTAAAAAAAATCTTTTTCCACCCTAACAAGTGCAGCCTTGACAATATGGAAACAGGAACCAGCTATTGATATAGAATGGATGGGATGGTGAAACTGTACACCACTTGGTTAGACTACTCCCAGTTTAATGCCTGCCAGTCAGCCTTTCTAGAAGTTGTTGCAAACTAGCTTAGTTTGTTCAATATATATGCTATGCAGAACTCCACAGCAGTGGTGCTATTCAGCCTGGTCGGACGTTCTATATCCCCTTCTTCTTTTTTTCTTTTTTTGCTTACCTGAATTGGATTCTACCACTGGTCCACAGAGTTGGGTGAGTGAATTGCAATTAAATAATTTATATGCACGTTTTCTGTGGGGTTTTTTTTTTTTGCATGCAGCCTGTGCAAAGATTTGTGTGTGCATGTCCACATGTTCCTGTATGTTTCACAAACAGCACTCTCTAACTCTGTTAAAGTATGTAAAAGCAAAGATTGCTGTATCAAGTTGACTTATTTGTTCAGCTACGGAATGTGTGTACACTCAGTGTTGTTGATGTTAAGCTTCTGGCACATTTTAAAATGTAAAGACTGTGTTAATTTGGGTGGGTTTATGTACATTCTGCATGGTCTTGTCATGTTAATCTTATTCATGCAATTAAAAAAAACCCTATGGTTTCTTTGTCCTTTCTTTCCTTTTTTGGTTGTGTTTTCTTTTTTATAGCTGCTGAAATGTAAAAGCAAAAGATATCCAGTTTTCTACATTTCTTTGCATTATTATTCATCTGTCTGTCTGTCTTATCTGTCATCATTATCAGAAAAAACATACATGCCATATGTATCATACATTATTACACATACACAAACAATCTCATAAAAACATTACTTGGAAAAAACTTTCAAGTTGCATCTTACTTTTTAGGGATGGGATATAGGCTTCTGTGTGAAGGTTCCTGGCCAACATTTTCAGTCCTCTTCTGTCTTTGCCCTCTAGGCATGATCTGATTTGAAAGGCTCTCATAGTTATATTGTATTTTATTTATGTATCATGAAATATTCAATTACACTCTGTCATGCAAGTTGTGGCCTAATAGAAACGTGCTACATTCATAGTTTCTCTCCTTCCCTGCATTCCTTGTGTTTTAAAATAGTTGGCAATCTGAGCTGGGAATTGTTTAGGGTGAGACAGGTGAAGGACTGGCTCTAACACCTGAGAACAGACCCCTGGTTCTTCACCCTTTAACTTCCTACAACCTGATTCTATCAGCAAGTTTTTGTCAGCAGTCAACTTTGCAAAAAACAGCAGTTTTGGAACTGCTCCATATTCATTATTCAGCATATGTCAAAGGACTTTTCATGCCATATACTGTATATCAATACTCAGTGTGGGAGTAATTTCACTTCTTAATTTATAGCAGCAGTAACCACATTTTCAAACTGACCATAAAATATTCCTGTTGCTTGTAATCTGGCTTCTCAATGTACTATAATAGGAATTCTATGAATAATATTGGGAAGTGGGTGATATTTTATGTTACATTTTATATGGAATTGCTAAGGGAACAAAGTTACATAAAAAAAAGAGAACCTAGTGAAATGGTTCAGACGGAGATGGCATTTGTTTTCTTTTCTTTTGTACAAAGCAGCCTTCACAGCTTGTCACTTGAGAACTAAAGATTTATGACATTTTTCTTTAGAAACAGCATTGGAAAGAAGTCTGCAAGCAACAGACCTTTAATTATACATATCTCCATCTTCACTGAAACAGCCAAGCCATCGGTTCCCTTTTTTTAAAGAAGTAACCACTGTATAGAACTATTTCAACAAAATCTATTGCTAATTGTTATACTAATGCTATAAATTCATAAATAAATGTGTGATATGATCTAGTTCCAAATATTCCATTGACCTTTTCAGTTTGCAATCATTAGACCAGAATTTGATAAAGAACTAACATCACTGAAGCTCTCTCCACCCACTCACTCTCCCTCCCTCCCCCCCTCTCTCTCTCTCACACACACACACACAGCTATGGAGCAGAATTTATGGAACTGCTTTCCCTTCCAAATCTATAACTCCTTATTACCCTGAATTCATATATTTTGATGATTAGGGCATTAAGAAATGTTGATTTGACATGATGCACTCACAGTAGGGATGTAGCAAGACCATGCCATGAGATGCTGCTGAACAATTTTCAAGAATGCATCATCCCTCTCCAGTTTTTCTTGGAACGGAAGATGTGGAACAAATTAAAAAAAAAATCAAGATGAAGAGGAAGTGGTAGTGACATAGAAAGAATAATAAACCAACAAAGGCACCAACTGTTGTGTCTGCGCATGCGCAGAAGCATTAAGTTACATAATGCAAGCCTGCAACCGCAGGAAAACACTTTAATCTGATTGGCTGCTGGCTGACAGTTCCCTATAAAAGGGACTGCTGTCCAGCAGCACGTTGTTAGAAGCTAGCGGAGTTGAATAAAGGATGTTATCTGCCTGCATGTCTTCTTTTTCCGAACCTAACACTGGTGACGAAGGTGGGATCCTGAAGAGCACGCAAACCTGAAAGCGACTAACCCAGAGCTGCAGCCTGAAGAACACCAGAAAACAGCAGAATGGCTGTGACAAACACATTCGGAGTGTTCAACACAAAAAAATGAAACATGGGATGCATTTCTCATCCGTTTCAACTGTTTTCTGAGGGGAAATGAGCACCGCAACATATCGGATGAAAGAAAACAAGCCCTGTTCCTGAACCATTGTGGATCAAAGGTCTTCGTAATGGTGATGGCCTTAGTGGCCCCCGACAACATGGACAAAGTGCCATGGATGACCCTCATGGCCAAGCTGAAAGCCCACTATGCTCTCCAACCATCCGAAATGGCTCACTGCTACACCTTCCATCAGTGGAACCAAGCTGAGGGGGAGTCAGTAAGCAATTTCATCACCACACTATGAGACACGGCGATGCAATGCAATTTCACCAACTTGGAAAGGACACTCTGAGACCGATTCATTTGCAGCATAAGGGAGGATAAATTGAGGAGGAAACTGATGGCCAGGAGCACCCTCACCCTGCAGATTGCCATCAAGGAAGCCATTGCCGCCGAAGCCACCCAAAAACCACAGCACGCAATAAAAAAGGAAACCATCCATCATGGAGAGATTGAAGAGGGCAGAGTGACCGACTTGGCAGAAGAGGATGAGGTCCACAAGATCCAACCAACAAGATGGCCACTGAGGGTCACCAGGCCACGTGCAGGGGCTATGGCGGGAACCATAGCTGCACCAACTGCAAATACCAGTCTGCCTTTGCAGAAGGTGCCATAAAAAGGGGCACCTCTCCAGAGTATGCAGGTCAGCCTGGCCCAGCAACAACTCCAACTCAAACTTGAGCCAAAACAAGGACAAGCCTGGCAGGGAAACACCTACAGACCAAGACAAAGCGAAGAGGGGAGCTATACCATAAAAACCTGGATTAACTAAACTGAATGCCCTCAAAATGCTAATGGAAAGCCCTGATGATCCAAAATAAGAGTGTCCATCTACATTGCAGAGCAACCCTGCCACATGGAACTCAATACTGGCTTAGCAGTGACCACCATGATATGGGAGACAATTAAAAGACTGATGCCGAAACTTTCAAGGAAGGAACTTCAGAGCTGCCAAATGATATTAAAAGATTACCAAGGAAACAGAATTCCCATCACGGGCACCAGCAAATTCCCAGTGAAATACAGAGGATTCCAAGGCAAATTTCCAATAATCATTGTTCAGGGAAACTTATCAAGTCTGCTGGCACTGGTTTAATGCCCTTGGCATGGATGTCTCTGCAGTCTACAGCCTCCAGGACCTGGCAGAGAATGATTGGGACAAGGAGTTCGAGGACGTATTTGACGGTGAGCTGGGGGAATATAAGGGATCACCCATATCTTTTAGCCTAGAGCCCCAGATAGCTCCCATCAGAAAGAAGCCGCGCTTGGTCCCTTTTGCATTGAAGCCCAAAGTAGATGAGCAAATAGATAAGCTTGTCAAATAGGGGATCCTCAAACCAGTAGATCACACTAAGTGGGAAACCCCCATAGTGACCTGATAAAGCCAGATGGATCTGTTAGAATATGCACAGACTACAAGTTCACCATAAACAAGGCATTTCAGTTCCACGTGTACCCAGTGCCAGTAGTCCAACACTAGCTACACTCCTTCGGACAGGGAAATTTTTTTGCCAAACTTGACCTGGCACAAGCCTACCAACAGCTGCCAGTCAATGCAGAAACAGCTGAAGCCCAAACACCGCGGGGCATTCAAGTGCAAGTGGTTACAATTTGGGGTCAGCTTGGCACTGGGATTATTCCAGAGCTTAATGGAATGTCTCTTACAGGAGAGTCTGGGAGTCACCCTGTACTTTGATAAGGTCCTGATAGTGGCAAAGAACCAAGACGAACTGACCCAATGACTACAGACCATCCTACAATGATTCCAGGAAGCTAGACTAAAGGTGAAGAGGGACTAATGCAAAATAGCTGTCCCAGACGTTGAATTCTTGGGCTACTGCATAAACACCAAAGGCATCCACCCCACCACAGAAAAAGTAAAGGCAATCCACCAAGCACCCACATGTAAGAATAAAATTCCATTATTTATGTCTATGGAGATTTTCAGACATCCAGGTCATACCTGCTCCAAAGGTGCTTTTTTAAGAGACAAGTGGAATCTTGTCCTGATGAGTTTGTTCTCATATGTTGTGCCATGTGTTTATGAAGTGGTTGCTTTGTTTCCCCAATGTACAGATCTGCACATGGCTCACTGCATTGTATTGCATGTACTACATTGCTCAGTTTATATCTGGGTGTTTTATCCTTGGGGCAGACAAGCTTCTTCCTTGGTGTATTCTTGGGTTTGAAATGTGCATGTATGTTGTGTTGGCTAAGTTTAGCAAATATCATACAAATCCAGGGAGGCTACACTGTTATGTACACAGTAGAACTCCTGGCAGCTAACAGTCGCTAGTTCAATTGTCACACTAGTGCACCACACGCATGAACTAGCTTCACACCAACTGGTCTGCAGTGTTCTCAGAGGAAGTTGGCTTGTCCAGGACTTTCTTTCACTGCTCCACCACTCCTCTGCCAATTGCATCCACGCAGACCCATCACTGGGTCCAGTTCCCTACCCAGAATTCAGTCAGAAGCTTCCCACCACCAAAATGGCAGTGCGTATCTATCTTCTAGCAAACAATGCTTTTGAATTGCTAGGTGGGCAGGAGTGAGGGACAAGACATGGGAGCTCACCCTGTCCTGATGGATCTGGACTTGAACTACTGAAGTACTGGCAATTGTTCAGCACATCCAACATAATTAAGCCTCAGCTTCACCATGTCTCCTAAAGTGGGACATATTCACCATTTGTGAGGAAATGGACACGTTATACTACCTTTATTTTGGAAAAGAGTTTCTTTTCTGGAAGATACATTCATTTTCACTTTATACAGTAATTATCAGCATAAGTACAGAAAACTCAACTCTCTTATGCATTTTTGATCCACAGAATATATTCTTCTTCAGCTATCTTTCCCATCATGTGGGAGCTATTTATCTTCACTCATGCAGTTTGGTCATGTGCAGCATATTTAAACAGAAGTAAGTCCTTCATAATTCAATGGGATTTACTTGCTAGCAAACACAGTTAGAATTTCACCCTTAAAAATCCCCCCAAAGTGCAGGAACTTCTCCCACATGACTAGCAGAATATCTGAAAAATAAATTTTATGGAGAAAAATGTTAAAGGAGTCAATCTGTATTTAAGCCAAATGCTTAACTAAGAACTAATATTAAAGATTGCATGATAGACACTTATATCATTACAAAACCAGGGAAAAAACCCTTGTGGAAATTAGTATTAAGTGAATGAATTGGTGTGATTATTTTTTAGAGGTTGTCACAGTTTATATGTTCATAGGCAAAATGTAGGACTCTGTAAAAGCCATAAAATATGGAGAAAGGATTCCAAGCTTATTATTTCTTATAGTCGTTTAAAATATAAAAATGATTGATAATGATAATAGGAGTGATGGTGGCTAAGCCCATTCAGAATTATCAGTTCACTGTCTGACTACTCCCAAAATTGGAATGATGTAAATCAAGGTTAATATCATATACAGTCTTGAAATAGCAGTTGGATGTGGCAATTAGACATCTTAAATCACTGAAATTGCAGCATCACAGATCCATTCTCTGGAAGAGCAAAGCATTTCAACACTGCAGATTCATTTAACCACTCTCTTTCATAATAATTAATCATTTCATCAATCATTTGGCTCAATTTGGGAAATGCCTTTCCCAGATGTTTGGGTAATATTCCAGGATCTAACACTTCCTTCCCTCATCTTCTTACAAGAAGAACACAAATGTAATGCTTCATAGTTTTAGCAGTTTGAATACATTAATGCAGACTTCACTAACATGATTTTTTTAATAAATTGCATCACTCCCAGGCACCATAGTCAGAATAATCTCCTTCCATTAATATCTCATTCTTGTATTTATATTTGTGGTACTGTTGTATAGATGAGCCATCATTGTCCATAAGGCACTATTGGTGTACTAAATTCCATTTCAGTGCCTATGCTCCTCATATTGGAAAAGAAAATTCAAAGTGGCACCTAATGAAACTCCAATTCAACAGTCTTGGAACTATCTGATATGGCTAAACAAGGGAAGTTGAAGGGTAAAAAAAGTTCATCAGCCATTCCTCTAGACCATGGGTGGACAATTATCTCTCCTTCATGACTCGTGGACTTCAAGCATGGCTGGCACAGGAATTCTGGGAGTTGAAGTCCACAAGTCATGAAGGAGACTTAATTGCCCACCCCTGGTCTAGACAGAAGAAAAGAAAAATAAGAGAAGTGGGAAAATTCAAAGTTTCAATTTTGGCAATTTGCTAGATATACATCAGAACCCAAGACTGAACTGAGATATTTTCAGATAAGCTGGTTATACCTGTAGAATTCACCAGGAGGAGGCTGGGTTTATGGACTTGTCAGTCAAAATCCTTTTTATGCTACCGAATCTGCTGGATGCACAACAGCTATTAAATAAAATGAGGTAAGGAATGTGTAAACTAACTTCCTTCCTTCCTTCCTTCCTTCCTTCCTTTGGAATTGTTTGCGCTGTATAAAACGCATAGAAATAGAATACAGAAAAGCTGCTTGGACAAAAGGCTTTTTTTTATAATGGTGAAAGGAATTGCTGGCAAGCTGAAACAAGCAGGAATTTCTGCTGGATTTAGAGAAATTGGGAATCCAAGCAAATGAGTCCAAGCAAATTCGGGATTCATCTCAACCAAGGCAAAAACCGTCTGGGCTGCTCTGAGACAAATTGTCTAATATTTGTGAGGGGGGCTGGAAATCTAGTAAGGGTATGAAAATTATTGGTTTCTTTACACAATTTATATTCTACCCAACTTCACAGGCCCTGGATGCCTCGCCCCTGAATTATAAATATCTTAACAACAATGCATTCCACAACTAATATAGCTTTATAAAAAATCAGCGGATTGAAGCTAAAGAACATATTTATCCTGAAACTTATCCAAATAAAGGAAACATCAGATGGATGGGGCAGGGGAAGAAAAACGAGGAATTTCACTATGTGATTAACAGCACCAGCTTCTAATCATGGAATAAATGTGCCTCTATTTACATCATGCCACTTTAAAGGAGGTCCAAAAAGAACTTATCAGATATGTGTTTTGTAATACTGAATGTGAGCAAGAGAGAAAAGGCAGCAGACTTGATCATCTTCCACAATCACCTTTATCTGAGTTCCAGAAACAATGAGAGATGCTTCTACTCATTGGTGCCTGTCCAAAAAGTATATACATTTATACATTATTAAACAGTACAGTAGTATATATACATTGTACTGTATTATATAATACTGTATTGTACAATGTTATATCTTGTCTTGCCAGGATTGTTCATCAGGACAAACGAATGGGTCCTTTGTTTTGTGATCTTTTTTCCATTAGCCTCACGTGTTTTAACAGCTCGGGTAGTGGGTTTTTGTGATGGCCTTGTGAGTTCTTTTGTTGTGGTGTCCTTGGTCTGCATTGTAATCTTCTGGGTTGTTTGTGTTTTGATCTCTTTTCCATTACTCTCCTGTGTTGTAACAGCTTGGGTAATGGGTTGTGTAATGACCTTCTGAGTTTTATTGCTGTGGTGTCCTTGAACTTGTGCTGTGATTTCCTGGGTCATTTGCTGTGTTGCAGATTCTTCTTGTGATTTCCTGAGTTTTCTGATGTGATGTCCTGAGCGGGTGGCTGTGATGTAGCATTCTGGGTTTTGGTCTGGCTTCGAGTTTGAGGTCTGGGTCTGTGTTCTTGCCATGTGTCAGCTTGTTTGGCTTTGGGGTTGGGAGGTGTGACAGCTGGTGAAGCAGCCATGGTCTGGTTTCTGGATGGTGGTTGTCCTTCATTTATAGGATGGGTTTGAGCCTGGGTCTGGAGATGGGGATTGGCGGTAGTGTCCTGTCTTGTTTTGGGTCCAGTGTTGGTTTTCATGGCTGGGACTCGTTTGTTGGTGAGGGCTAGTTTCCAGATGGCTGACCTCACCAAAACGTTGCAAAGATACTCTCAGACTTACACAGGAAAAGACCCAAACACACCTAGATCTGTACCTGTGAAAATCTACAAACACACACACACACACCAGCAACAAAGAAAAGGAAACAGCAACAGAAGTCACAGCTGTGTTCCTACAGGAGATAAAATGACCCTAAAACATAAGTGATTATATCTTTATTAGCACCAATCTTTTTTCTTTCAGTTAGTTGCTCTTAATAATGGTGTCAACCATTTACAGAAGGAAGAAGGGTTACCTGATTAAAATGGAGGACTTAACGCATCAGTCAAAAACTGATATTTCCAGAGCCACAAGTTTTTACATAGATAAAAGGCTCTTCAAGAATTGGTGCGAATGCCTTAGAGATGGAAATGCAAAGAATTTTAGTTTTGATAGAACTGAACAATGGAAGCTTCCCAAAGAGATGATAGGAAAGAGCTTTTGTGCTCAAGTGGTGAAAATAAAGACGTCTTCAAGTTGACTTCAATTCCTGTTGGCTACATAGACAAAAAGGTTTCTTGGTAGCACCATCAAGACGGTTCACCATTTTATTTTTGCACAATTATTTTGTGCTCTAACTGGTGCTTTAAAGTCTTAGCTTACAGCTCTAGAATTTCCTAGACATCTCCCTTCCACCTACTAACCAGAACCAATCTTACTTGGCTTTTGAAACTAAACACATTGACCAGATGTTGTCACCTGCTGAGACAAATGTAGGTTTTGCCAGCATACAGTGTCTCTTTCCATGTACCTGGAAAATATAGGTAGGGGGAGGAATTGTATTTCTTTTCTGTTCACTAATGGAACGCCGCCAATAAACATAGCACATTCCTCATAGGGCGCAATCAAGATATTCTATATTTTAAAGATTGTCCTTGTACTACATGGGAAACATATATTCTGTATTAAACAATTACATGCATATTCTGAATAAATTGAAACTTTATCAAGGATAAAGGTTTCTGAAAAGTATGATGCTATCAATTTAACTCAAGGCAAATCTTAAAATTAGTTTGCATTCTCTGATTTCCTAACCTTGGCACTTGTCCATTGAATATTTTTTAAAGATTCTCATTAGACTCCTGTCTTGATACAAAGCAGCCAACAAAACAAGCAAAGCAAAGAACAAAACTAAGATTGGGAAGTAAATATCTTCTTAATTGCCTTTTTATAGGAACAGACCCAGTGATAGCTGGATTTAAGAGATGGGATGAGAGACCAGTTGCTATGGGGTGGGCAAGATGTCAAGCTACTCAAAGTGATAAGCTCAATTGCACCAAGTATACTGTGTATTTTTGCATATTTGGACCTGTGCGTTCCCACAGGGCGGGCCTCCTTGGAGTACCACCGTCAGGTCGATGTCGCCTGACAGCTCTGAGGGTTCGGGCCTTCTCTGTGGCTGCACCTTCCCTCTGGAATGAACTCCCCCCTGAGATTCGGACCATCACTGACC
>JAEANM010014177.1:0-14107 GCA_017656035.1 Myanophis thanlyinensis
TTTGTCTTAAAAATAAAAAAAAAATTAAAAAAAAAGGATACTTGCCCTTACCACAGGAACAGGAAGCAAGGTCATAGCCCAACAGAGGGCATAAAACCCAGGGACTCTCAGCATCTCAGCCCTTTTTTCACCCAGGACGTCAAGCCATGAGGTCCTGATCCTGCTCCACCAATAGACCGTCCTTCCAAGCAGTCTCCATGTTTCCAGTTTCTTTCTCCCCACTTGGAATTGAACCCGGATGGACATTTCTTCCAACAGGACCTTGGAGGTCTTCTAGTCCAACCCCTGCTCAAGCAGAATCTATGCCATTCCAGACAAGTGGCTCTTCTTAAAAGCCTCCAGTGTTGGGATAACCACAGCTTCTGAAGGCACACCGTTCCACTGGTTAATGGTTCTCATTGTTAGGAAATTTCTCCTTAATTCTACATTGCTTCTCTCCTTGATTAATTTCCATCTATTGTTCCTTGTCTTGCCTGCCAGTGCTTTGGAAAATTGGTTGACCCCCTTTTCTTTGCAGCAGCCACTCAGATGTTGGAACACGGATATCATGTCACCCTTAGTCCATCCTTTCATTAAACTAGACATATCCAATTCCTGCAACCATTCTTCATGGTCTAGCCTCCAGCCCTCTAATCATATTTGTTGCTCTTCTCTGCACTCTTTCCAGAGGCTCAGCATCTTTTTTTTATAATACAGTGACCAAAACTGGATACAGTATTTTAAGTGTGGTCTTACTAAGACTTTATAAAGCAGTACTAATATTTGATTCTATCTCTCTCTCAGCGCAACCTAGGATTGCATTGGCAATCTTTTCTTTTAATGGGTTGAATTTCTCCACCATTCATTCTGACACCACTGTTGGGTTCATATATGGATAGACAGAAAAAAGAAAGCAGCTCTTGTGTTTTTCCACCTCTGACATAATCATACACGTGACTTTCCCCCTTGTTTATCTTTAGCAGCTGACAGCTGCTAGAGAAAGCATGCTGGCTGTAATGTATCACACATGCGCAAACGCTAAAAGCCGCGGCTTTCCTTTTTCCACAGCCCTCCTTTCTCCTTTTTCCACAGCCCTCCTTTCTCCTTTTTCCACAGCCCTCCTTTCTCCTGTGCCCCGCCTTCCCCTGGCCTTATATAAATCCTTGCGAGTTTTGCTCGTGCCACTTTTGAAAATAAAGCAACAAGAAAGAATGTCACGTCTGGCTCCTTTTTAGCGGTTTGGGATCGGGTCGGGAACTTAACACTGGCCAATTGTTGGCTGAACCTCCAGGACTCTTGTTATGTTCGTAAAACCACGAAAGAGGGAACGTTCCCACCAGATTCTCTCCCCACCGTATTTCCTTTTGCATTGTTTGTGACCAAAGATTGGGAAACCAATCAAAGGCGCAGGCATCATTTGAGTAATTAATTACTTTGCCATCGTGGAAACACACACACACAGCTTTCTTAGTTGTGTCCTACACATACAGCTTTCTTAGTTGTGTCCTGGAAGAGTTTGAAGTGATGCTGGAAATACTTCGTTTCTTATTCATCTAGCCACGATGAGCCTTTCCTGTTTGTTTGAACTTCTGTCATCTCTGTATATATATGTGGATTTGTAGTTGTGATATATTGAAATGGAGGTGGTGGGTTTCCTTGGCCCTCCACCTTTTTCCTTTCCAGTGACTCATAAATTGTAGCGATATCTGGCTCACCCTGTGATGTCCCAAGATAAAAATAATGGAATGGAACAAAAACCAGGATGTATTTAATGAGGCACATGCTCACGCACTCCCCAACAAAATTGAGAAGTGGCTCAGTTATGGCAAATGTCCTTTCGAGCCACTATAAATAATACTTTTATACAAGTCTCTGTTTCCTCTCCAAAGTTTTTAGAAGTGGTGGGAAGCGGGAAATGTATGCTTGGTCTTCATTTCAGAATGCCATCAAATAACCCCAAGGCAAGGCAGGCAGACCGGCCTTCCTGAAAATGGTCGCAATGCTTCCAAGTGAGGTCCAAGAGGTTGTAGGGTTGATCCTGAGATGGATGGATGGATGGATGGATGGCTAGACAGACAGACAGACTGACTGAATTCTTTATTGGCCAAGTGTGACTAGATACACAAGGAATTTGTCTTTGGAGCATATGCTCTCAGTGTACAACAAAGGAAATGGTACATACGTCAGGAATCATAATACAATACTTAACGATAGTCATAGGGTACAGAGGTGAAATTCAGCAGGTTCTAGGAGATTTAGAACTGGTAGTAAATGTTCTAAGCAGTTCAGAGAACTGTTGTTAGAAGAAATCTCCTTTTGTTTTTTTACACTTTACAGGGTTAATCCTGTAAGGAAGGCAGGAAATAAACATCGTGGTGGTGTTTCTAGCCTAATCTTTATTGCCCTGCTTACAGAATGTCCACCCAGTCACATGACCCCCCCAGCCACACCCACCAAGCCACGCCCATAGAACCAGTAGTAAAAAAAATTGAATTCCATCACTGGGTACAAATAAGCAATCAAATCATACTAGGAAACAATAATCAGCATAAAGGATACAAGCAACAAGTCATAGTCATAAGTGGGAGGAGATAGGTAAGTCATAGTCATAAGTGGGAGGAGACAGGTGATAGGAACTATGAGAATAATAGTAATGCAGACTTGGTAAATAGTGTGACAGTGTCGAGGGAATTATTTGTTTAGCAGAGTGATGGCTTTCAGGAAAAAACTGTTCTTCTGTCTAATTATTCTGGTGTGCAGTGCTCTATGGGGTTGTTTTGAGGGTAGGAGTTTGAACAATTTACATCCAGGATGTGAGTGTTCTGTAAATATTTTCCCAGCCCTCTTTTTGACTTGTGCAGTATTCTTGCTCCATTTGTTCCTTCCCAGAATGGGATGAAAGATTGTAGCAGATGTACCATTACCCAATCAACTGGTAGCTTTAAATTAGCCATCAATTACAACATGTGAAAACTAAAGAAACAATAGAAAGATCGTTTTACAGAGGGCCAAAATATTTACAGTAGATGCAAAATGCCATTGGCAAATAGCAGGACATCCATGCTGAGTAAAGCCAGAAGCCAAAGCTCATTTAGTTGGGAATGTTATTTCACAGTGTTATTTTGGCATGGATGTTCTATCCTTCAAGAGCATTCAGAAGCTTCAACTGATGCAGTGTGTGTAGTTCGGGTCCCTAGGCCAGGGGTGGGCAACTACGGCTCCTTCATGACTCGTGGACTTCAACTCCCAGAATCCCTGAGCCAGCCATGGCTCAGGAATTCTGGGAGTTGAAGTTCACGAGTCATGAAGGAGCCGTAATTGCCCACCCCTGCCCTAGGCTTACCCATGTTACACCACGCTGCATCGACTGCCAGTCTGCTTCCAGTTGTAATTCAAGGTTACCTCTCTCTATCCCCTCTTTTATTGTTTACCCCCTCAGCTTAACATCTTTTTTCCCAGCAGTGGAAGATTTCCAAACAAAGCATCGGATTTCAAATGTCTACAGAGATTCTCGTCATCCAAGTCATGGTTGTCCCAAAGGTGCTTTTTGCAAAAGGCAACTGGACTTTTCCTTAAAGACATTTAAGACATTTCGCTTCTCATGCAAGAAGCTTCTTCAGTTGTGACTTCAGTGGGTTGCAAGTTCCCTATTTTTAATGCTTTAATGTCATTTTATTAAAAGTTACAACTAAAAAGGTAAAAACTAATATAAACCAAAAAGAGAGAGAAGATGCAGAAATGAAAAACTAAAAAGACAGGAAAGAAAATAAGAATAAAAAACAAAAAGAAATATATAAAGAAATTATTTCTCCCTTCATCACAGATACACAAATTTTAATAACGTATCGCCTTCTCTTAAAACACAGTAAATGATTATATCTCATCTTTTATAAATCCTTAAAAACTCTTCATTTCAGTCCTGATCAGCAAAAGTCCGTTAAAGGTTAGCTGAGATAACTACATATCTGTTTTTATTTTGATAAAATAAATCAAGTTTATATCCTTTTTTTGTTCTTGATCTTTAATGACTACAAATAATATCTTAACACTTGATTTTTCCTTTTTTCTTTGTTTCTTTTCATAAAATTCTTCAAAGCACAAACAAATCTATTTGGTAAATTCAATGTAGGAATGTTATCCAGTTCCCTCTCTTGTTTTTGTTGTTTGTATAGCCCTTTTAATTATTAAAACATTAAGACATTAGCCAGTTCCATTTTTAGTATTTGTGAGGACCCAAGACATTCTCAGAAATAAATATGGAAGTTTTGCAATACAACAGATTCTTATTTATTTTCCTTGATTAAAACAATATAAAATAATACCAATAAATTCAAGAGAGACAAGGACGGACACCAGGCAGGCGCTTGAAGATACAGTATGTTGGTTCCCGCGGGTATTGTGTGAGCTATTTCAGGAAAAGTGGAAATGACAAGAACTCCAAGAATAGAAGATAGCGCCAGTTCCCTTCTCCTCATGTCATGATCCAGCTGGAGAGAAAGCCAACTCCATCAAGCCACAAGCCATGACAGTCTTGCTTAATCAAAACATGAAATGTTCACTTCAGAATAAGTCTGAGTCCCATTGTCAAATGTCGGTGTGTGATGGAGCCTTGAGCGTTTGATAAAAGAAAAAAAATACAGGAAAAATGAATAGAAGGGTATGGTAGAAAAAAAAAAACCTTTTCCTTTTTTGCCTGCTTATTCTCAGATGTTAACAATAGTGTAAAAGTGCAAAGCATTCAGAATAAGTGATTTACACCAGTGTTTCTCAGCCTTGGCAATTTTAAAATGGGTCGACTTCAACTCCTAGAATGCTGGTTATTGAATTTTGGGATATGACATCCACCCCACCTTAAAATGGCCAGGATTGAGAAGCACTGCTTTACACCACATATGTAAAGCCTCACAAAAACTATGGCTCATCAAATATTTTGTTAAAATAGTCCTGTCTTTTGCAAGACCTGCACAGTTGCTCCAGCTGTTACCAACTCTGTTGCTTGCATTTGAGGAAGCTATTTTCTCTTGCATGCCATTAATATTTTACGCATGTGATGATTTACTCCATTGTTATGGAATGTTAGAAGGACAGCCAACCTTGTTTTTATTTCTTTATGATCAAAGGATAAAAAGAAGGACGTCTTAGATTTTACATTCTAAGTAAAGCTGCTTTTTGGAGGTTTCCTTCCTCTTCACCTTGAGAAGAAAAGACTAAAACCCTTGAAAGTTTTGTGAGACGGATCACTCAGCAACCACTTAAACCGAACGTGAGGAGGAAGAGGAGGAGGAGGGGGGAGAAGAAGGGAAAAAAAACATCGACCTCTTTGGAATCAAAATTTTCAAGAGGCATAAACTTCCGGACAGCTGGAAGAAACCAATTCAAACCAGGATATAAATGGAGATACTCAGTACCTGGTACCTTCTTCTGAAGGCAACTGAAGTAAAGGAAAGACAGACCAGGAGGAAAAACTAGCCAGGATTAGGCCTTCTCAGACAGATGGTTTATGTACCGGTAACATGCAGGTGGGGCCTACTCTGTCTTGCCCTCTACTTACTACTTACTACTTAGTCTTGCCCTGACTTTGCTTTGAATCTGGATTTCTTTCTAAGGGGTTTTTCAAACTGTGATAACAAGCAGATTCAAAGAATAACGGAATTGGAAAGGACCTTGGAAGTCATCTAGTCCAACCTTCTGCTCAAGCAGAAAACAAGGACTGGGTGGTCAAATGGGTTGAAAGCCAAGGTGAAGGAAAAGGCCATTTGGTTGCTATTTTCCTGGGGGCAGGGTGTTAATCAAGATGGGAAATAGATAGGTGAGGTGAGGGAGAGCTGAAATCACCCACTGCACTAGACTAGGCCCATAAGTCACCCACCCGTTGAGTGAATGCAGTCAGGTATCTGAACTTAACACTGCTATGGCTCTTAAGCATCCAGGAAGCTTGATGGGAGCACAGCATCTGCAGAGCTACTGGGAGAAGGGACTATAAGCAAAGCTTCAAAAAAAAAAATCAAGATGGCGGCCACAACCATCCAATTAAAGCTTTAATGGCAGTGATGCGACTGCCATCTTGGTTTTTTTTAACCCTAGCCACAGACCATTCAGGACTGCATACAAGCAACAGGAAGAATGTAGCATGTCGACTTATGGCTTTGGATAGCTACTCGAAGAATGGCACACTAGCTCAGCTGCTTCTACTGACAGCAATAACACAGGATGGGCATTACATACATACATACATTATTATTTTGCAGCAGGGATTCTTAACTTCACAGGTAGATTTCAGGGCATCAATTAATTTAGATGGGAAAAAAATATCCAGTTTATATTCACTAAGCTCTACCTGAAATTTAACCGAGAAAGGGTCTGTAGGTTTTATCAGACTCTCAAAGACAGAGTTTCTCAATCTTGGCGACGTTAAGATGTTTGGACTTCAACTCCAAAGCTGGCTGAGGAATTCTGGGAGTTGAAGTCCAAACATCTTAACGTCGCCAAGGTTGAGAAACACTGCTCAAAGGGATCCATGGCACAGCAGAGGGGATTTCAATCCCACATTTGAAAATCTCTCTTGTAGCTCTTTGAAGCAAATCTCAGCTAGTAGAATAGCAGAGTTGAAAGGGACTTTGGAGGTCTTCTAATTGAATCCCTTGCTTAGGCAGGAAACCCCATACCATTTCAGATAAACTGTTGTCCAATCTTTTCTCAAAAGCTTCCAGTGTTGGGGCATTCACAATTTCTGGATGCAAGTCTTTCTCCTCATTAATTGTTCTCACTGTCACAAAATTTTTCCTTAGTTCTAGGTTGTTTCTCCCCTTGATTAGTTTCCACCAGATGTGAAATTCAGCAGCTTCTAGCAGGTTCTCCAGAACTGGTAGTAAATTTTCTAAGGAGTTCAGAGAACCTATTGTTAGAAGAAATCTCCTTTTGTTTTTTTCCCACTTTACAGGGTTAATCCTGTAAGGAAGGCAGGAAAGAAACATTCTGGTGTTGTTTCTACCCTAATCTTTATTGCCCTGCTTACAGAAACTGCCCACCCAGTCACATGCCCAGCCAGCCATGCCCACCAAGCCACGCCCACAGAACCGGTAGTAAAATAATTTGAATTCCACCACTGGTTTCCACCCATTGTTTCTTGTCCTGCTCTCAGGTGCTTTGGATAATAGCTTGACTCCTTCTTCTTTGTGGCAACCCCTGAGATATTGGAACATTTCTATCATGTCACCCCTACCGAACCAAGACAGACCTGGCTATGAACAATTTGTAACTAACTCTTTGAGTGGAGTACAAATCTCAATAATTCCTAACCAGCTTTTCCACAGGTAGTTTTCAACTTATGACTATAACGATCATAACTCATGATGGTCATAAAGCAAATGACCCTTTTAATGACAGTGGACATTAAGCAAATGCTGCAGTCATTAAGCAAACTAATTGTTTGTTATGGGCTGGTTTTACAGAAAACTTTTATTTCTGTTTTTTGGCAAGAGTCAAAGAGCAGGGCAGCCATCAGAGCTTTGGGTCTGTGTTGTAAGTACTCCTGGAAGTCCATCGTAATTTTAATGGTCCCTAAGTGACTGGTTGTAAGTCAACTATGAGACCAATCTTTTCCTCTGCATGACATAATCTAGGTGAAATATTAACATGTATTGCTAGTCCATGTATGATATGCCATACGCTAAACAAATAAACAAACTGCATGATATGCCAGTTACCTCTGGAATAATTTATACAGGTAATCCCCAATTTACAACAGTTTATTTACTGACTCTTCAAGTTAAGACGGCACTGAAAAGAGTGATACGACTGTTTTTCACAATTACAATTGCAGTGTCCCTGTGGTTCTGTGATCAAAATTCAGATGCTTGGCAGGGTCGTGTGATCACCTTTTACGACCTCCTGACAAGTCAAATCAATGGGGAAGCCAGATTCATTTGACAACTATAACAAGACAGGCCATAAAACGGGGCTACTTAAACAACTGTCTTGCTTAGCAATGAAAATTTGGGGCTCGCTTGTAGTCCTAAATTGAGGATTACCGGTAGTAATTGTGACCACAAAACAGGATACCGCCTCATTCAGGCTAATAAGGAACACACCCTGCACGAAGCATCTTGTTTTAAAAGGTCTATAGAAGCCTCAGGATGTGTGGATTCCACACAAATCCTGCAGCTCTGCTGTAGGCTCCCCAACCTGGTCAGGGCTGGAGACCCCCCCAACTCACAAAATCCTTAGCACATCTGGAAGGCGCCAGGTGAGGGAAAGCTGCTGTAGCAGACACCCGGCTCCACCACTCCCAAGCAAGGTGGCCTCTGGAGGGAGATGGCGATTGCTCCCCAGGAAATATCTGCTTCCCAGTTGTCTTTATGATTACAGATGGGCCGAGAGCCGCCTGAGAAGGGAAACTCCAGTCAGCCACTTCCTGAATTGATTTTCCGCTCAGCGTCCAGCAGCAGGAAACGTGGCTGTTTTCCCAGCGTGAAGCCTCGAGGCAGACAGGTCTGCCAGGAAAGAGAGAGAGAGAGCCTGGAGAGTATTTGGTGGCCATGCCCTTTCTTTTCCCCAGACCAATCGTGCGGGATCCCTAATTTATAGAATGAAAATAGAACAGAAGAAACAACACCCCACCCAGGCCTTGTTCAAAACCCTTTCAGTCTCCTCCCCACCTTGGCGTTTCACTGAAAAGAATCTCTGCTAATGTTATTGAATAAAGCACAACTGGCTGACTTCATAGATTGTGCTGGTAAATCTTTTTAAAGTTACAACAGCTGGGGGGGGGGTGATAGTGAAGTTGTTTTTAAGATACAGGAAACGAACAGTAAGGGGAATGTTTCTGGATTTTTTTTTTCTAGTCTGGCATCCTGGTTCCTGTAATAGTCACCCAGATTCCCACTCACCCACCCAAAAATTTCATATGCAGGATTCAAAGACAGTAACTTTTCATGCATCCCCAGTATTTACTATTCATCAGAACAATGCTGCCAAGTGATGTTGCTTTTGTGCTACCTATCAAAAGAAAACTTACTAATAAACCCAACTATTTCCATCAATTTGCCTGATCCCTTTTGTGACTATTTATCCTGAATACAATACAGTTCTTCCTTAGGCTTCAAATAATTGTGGAGAACTTTAATCCAGAAGATTGTAAAGTTGGTGAAAGCCACTTAGTCACTTGTTCAGTGAGTAAGGCTGATTATTATATTTGGTGGGACCACTTCAGCATGTCTTCTATCCTTCTGCCAAAATCCTCTCTTTATCCCCATCAGTGCAGCTTCTAATCCCAAATCAGTGTTTTTCAAACTTGCCTGGGGAATTCTGGGAGTTGAAGTCCCCACATCTTAAATTTGCCAAATTTGAAACATGCTGCCTTAAATAAAGGTCCCATGGCAGCATCTCCATTCATCTTCCACAAGGGTTATAAGTTGCAGAACCACCTTCAGCCTCTGGATGGCGCCATGTGCTGACCAGTTCATAGCTCGTGGGTTTCTCCTTCACTTGCCAATACAAAAGTCCTTGAAGATGATTGCCAAGAGCTCTTCGGTGCCCACTTGGCCTGTCAGCCGCCCTAGCTGTCGCCGAGCCAGTCGCAGCTGCTCCGCAGCCAACACCAGATCCGCAAGCTGGTACTCAGCAAAACCTCTGAGGGCCTCCAAGCACTTCTGCAAGCTGAGCTGGTGACGTGCTTGCGTTGGACTGGGGGAACCAGTTCGGGGATCGCCGCACCTGCAGAGCGAGAATATTAAGATCTGCAGTTCTTAAGGTAGATGATTTATCAGCATGTATGAATTATGCTCGGTTGTTACTTTCATTAGCAGGTAATGGGCAGCATCCGAGCATCTACAGTTGAGATACACAGAAGGATGCCTCAACAAGATGAAACATGTGATCAATATGTACAGGTAAGTCTTCAGCTTATGACCATAATTGATCCAGAATCACAGTGATAAGTCATGGGGATCATTAAACAGATCACCATAAGACCATGCCCGATTTTGCAACCTGTTTTGTGGGGGGTCATTAAGCAAACCCATTTTATTCAATGGAGTTGTGTGTCCTTTTTTGCCAGAAACTGGGAGTAAACACTGGAAATCATTGAAAGTCACAGTCATTTAAATTGTGAACTGGTTGTCAAAACAACCAAAATGCAATCACATTGCATCACTCTTTGGGGAGGTCCATCATATCTTCAAATGGTTGCTTAAGTCAGGGGTCTCCAACCGTGGCAACTTTAAAACTTGTGGACTTCAACTCCCAGAATTCCTCAGCCAGATGGCCGAGGAATTCTGGAAGTTGAAGTCCACAAGTCTTAAAGTTGCCAAGGTTGGAGACCCCTGGCTTAAGTGACTGCTTGTTAAGCAAGGCCGACCTGTATATACGTCAAATGTTGAAGGTTCTATCTCCAATTTCCAACAGCTTAAATTAAGATATTACCTCAGGTCACATCCACACGTCTTTGATGTGCTCCTTTCTCCTTGTGGAACTGGCAGGAAATATTGCCCTTTATTCTGTAGCCACCACACTGCCCCACTTACTATGTACCCCCAACAAGCCCATGCTGCACCATTCTCTGTACAGCTTTAATGTACAACATTCTAAGGAACATGACTGGCAGGTCCCTCATGGATACGTCAGCCACCGCCCAACATCATCCACCATGTAAAAAGTGCAAGTCGTGGATCTTTTAAACATATGTTGACTTACAATGTATACATCCACCCTCAGTTCTCCCCACTGCCTCCCCCCACTTCTCACATGTGTGCCAGCCGATCTTGCAATGCATTCAGGAAGGCCACAATCCCATCTCCAGTTTTGCAGGACAACAAGTAGGGAGGGCCTACACCAAGTCTGTCACAGGTCCTCAGGAGATCTGCTAATTCTTCTTCTCTGAGTAGGTCCATTTTGTTCAGAACTAGAAGGTAAGGTTGCATCTCATTTGGCTCGTTGGGAGTCAGGACATCTACCATGGACGTAGTTAAGTGGTCAGACTGTTCAGCTGCTACCTTCCCATCCAAAATGACCAGAACGAGGTCAGCATCACGGACCCTATAAGGAAATAATTTTTTAAAAAATGATGCCTTCTCTCTTAAGCTACATCCTCAAGAACCGTCATTAATTTCCTAATTATAAACGTCTGTTCCGAGAGCCATCATAAGGTTTATTTTAAGAGACATCCGCAGTGAAAAGATGCAGATCATAAAGAAACCGAAGCTTTCCCCCATAATGCAGCCTTAATTACTACACGTATAAAAACAGGGTGGAAAGGAAAGGAGCTTCAGAAATTCCTCTCTGGATTCCCCCACAACCCTTCCTCTGTTTTGAACATGATGAGAGCCAGATGTTCTGTCTGGACCGCATTTATCATAGTTCCAAACTGGTGTATTTTTCTCCTACATCCTTACCCTGCACACTTCATGTTAGGAAAGCAAGCACTGCTCACTTTCATTTTGTGGGTGTTTGAGGTCATGTGATTTTCACTGTTAGTCTAATACAGGGGTATCAAACTCAAGGCCCAGGGGACAGATCCGATTCACGGGGTACTTATATCTGGCCCGCAGGGCCACCCTGGAAACAGTGAAGGACCAACCCATGATGCTTCTGCCAGCGAAAACAGGCTCCCGAGCTCCATTTTCGGCTGCCACGGCCCCCTGCAATCCTCAGTGAAAATGGAGCTTGGGAGGGCCCCAAAATTTCTGGGACTAAGCAAGGCAGCTGTTAGGCAAGTTTTGCCCCATTTTACAGCCCTTTTTTGCCACAGTTGTTAAGCGAATTCACTGTTGTTAAGTGAATCATTTGGTCATTAAGTGTTTCTGGCTTCCCCCACTGACTTTGTTTGTTGGAATTGGGCTGGGAAAGTTTCAAATGCTGATCAAATGACCCCTGGACAGTGCAACTGACATAAATATAACACCAGGTGCCAAAGGGCCCGAATTTTGATCCCGTGGCCATGAGGATACTGCAACGGCATGTGAAAACCACCCATAAGTCAAAACTGACTCAATGCCGTTGCATTTTCAAATGGCCACAAAACGAATGGTTGTAAGTTGTGGACTACCTGTAGTAGACATGTTTGCCTACAATGAAATTAAGTGCCACAGACAAACCAGCCACCATTGCTTGAATGAACAGAGTTAGAACCGCTAGTTTTGAGGTGTAGCAAGAAAAGGCAGGCCAAGAGTGGCCTTCCTGGAAGGGGTGGGGGGGCAGGGATGAGTAGAAGATGAAGTCATGCACTCCAGTCCTCACACTTTTTTGGATCATTCTTCCCCTAAGAAACTTGCTTGCTGGATCTAAATCTCTTTAATTTGGGTCCTAGGCCAGGTGTTTGCTTGTGCCTAGCCCAGGGTGGGCAATTATGGCTCCTTCATGACTCATGGACTTCAACTCCCAAAATGCTGGCTCAGGAATTCTGGGAGTTGAAGTCCACGAGTCATGAAGGAGCCGTAATGGCCCACCCCTGGGCTAGACACAGCAGCAGCACACCTGGTTTGTTCAGCTGTGTCCCCATGAGGTTGCCTCCATCTCATACCCAGCCCTTGAGACAGGAAGATTGGGAAGATTGTCCATAATAGGACTATTACGGTTAAAAGCAAGATTTTCCTCCTTATTCCAGCACGCTTCAAAGGCAGCTTTCAAGATGCATTAAGATATGTCAGCCTCTGTCAGGCATTATACACCGGGGACTGCAACGACTGCGGATGGAGGCAATCAAAGCAGGAAAGGGACTGATGAGAAGGGCAGCCAATTTCATGCCAGCACAGGTGTAGAGTTCAGCTTACAACGGCTTGTTTTCTGAGTGTGTGATTTACTTAACAGCTGCAGTAATTCACTTAACAACGGTGGCCAAAAAGGTTGTAAAATTGGCTTCAATCCACTTATTTCTCAGCCTTAATATCTAGAGATAGTTGATCGTTTATGTTTATGTTTATTTGATTTCTATACCGCCTCCCTCCCGAAGGACTTGAAGCGGTATACAGCCTATTAAAAACACAGATATGTAACAATTTAAAACCAAATTAAAATTTAAATAAGTACAGTGGCTGATCAATCAAATTAAAACCAATTCAAATCGTTGACTTTTCAGAGCTGCATAGCTGACCGCTTTTGGAAACTAGATGTTCCCTCCTTACTGTCTGGTTCCAAGTAACACCAAGAGATCCAACGCAATCAAACCTCAGGGGGCCCAGGGGTTCCTCAAAGTACAGCTTTATTAGGCATGTCATGTTGGAACATTTGGTGGAAACGCGACTCTAAAGGTCCTGCAGTTTTCCCCACCCAAATTAAAAGTCCAAATTCCTTTCCCCCAATCCCCATGTCCATCACATGGTCCAATCTGGTCACAACCCCAACCCCAGTCCACACCTCCCCAGCACCTAGTGAGAACGTCCTTGGTTCCCAGGAGAAAAGAATTTTATATTGGCTACAAGTTCCCAGCTATCTATATTGCCCACCTCCTGGTCCCACAGCTTCAATCAGCATAGCTGTGACAGCCCTGAAGATGCTCCAAAATGGCTTCAGGGTTGACACTTACATTTCCATGGTAAAGAATGGCTCCCAGTGTATAAGCCCCTCCCCTTCTCGTCCTCCCCTTCTACAGTTCCTTTCACCTCTGCCGAGCCCGGCTCACTCCTTCCATCTCAACCACATCTGTGGTCTCTCTCAGGCCTGCCGTGTCACTCAGCACCACAGGGAAGCCGCCAATGTTCAAGGCAGTCTCTACCACATCTCGTGTGGTCCCTGCCACTGGAGAGACTATAGCAGTTGGCTTTTGACCTAGAGAGAAAAGATAGTTATCAGTCAAGAAGGGGAGGAAAGACAGTGGGTGAATTCACACAATTATTCTTAGCTTAGCTTAGTTACAAACTTAACCCATCTGCTCGATTCATGCAATACATAATCCAACCCAGAGGTCTCCAAATTTGACAAGTTTAAGACTTGTGGACTTCCATTCTAGAATTCCTCAGCCAGCCATACTAGCTAAGAAATTTGGGGAGTTGAAGTCCACAAGTCTTAAAGCTGCCAACTTTGGAGACCAATTGTCTGGATATGCCAACATTCTAAGACAGGGGTCTGCAACCTTTAAGACATAAAGAGCCACTTGGATCCGTTTCCGAAGGAAAAAAAAAACCTGGGAGCCGCA
>JAEANM010014178.1:0-14107 GCA_017656035.1 Myanophis thanlyinensis
GCAATAACAAGAACGTATTTACAGGGATTTTGACAGCTTATATACACTTTGAATGGCGCGCCTCAGCCAATCAGAGAACAGGGTTTTCCCGCTCTCTGAATGCCGGCAGCCAGACTTGCTGTCTCCAACAAACTCCTTATATGGGTATAGAACAAACTGCCTGCCTAGCTCATGCCATTCTGGCAGTCAAAGCAGTGGGATTTCTCAGGCCTGCTAGTCAGAGGAAGAATGTAATGCTAACCTTGTCTCAATTAGAGCAAAGCATCTCTTAGAAGCTTTGCACAGCACTGCTGTGTGACTATTTATACACATAAACCTTGGTAAGTGAGGATTTCTACTCAGATTTCTTTAGAAGCAAATACATGTAGCTCACTGTTGAACAACGGAGTTCTTGATGAGCTTAATTGTTTACCTGTAGATATTTTATTACCCGACTATGTAATATCATCAGTGTTGATGATGTTACCTCACTGGGTTATGAAAACATCTGCAAGCAAACAACGAAGCTCAGGAAGCAGCAAGGACTTCACCTAAGAGTTCTCTAAGGTTTTAGTTTAGCAAAGGATCCCCTACTGTGCTTTTTAAGCATAGAGATGTATTGATGAGAGAAACAGAATCTGTTGAATTCTATTTCCTGTGTCATTTTTATAGATTTTCATGTCAAAGATATGTTTTTTTTTCTACCACTCAACTTGAATTTTAAATGTTTAGCACAAAGACATGTTCCGCAATTTATGTATGGGTGTATGAGAGACAGAACTGTTCTACAAAATCTATTTCCAATTTAATTGGAATAGGGATTTGCTAATTGGACTTATTCAAATGAGAAGCTGATAGTGGCAGCAGTAGATTGTCTATATCATGGTTCTTATTCCTTTTACAATCAACTGTCACTTCAATATAATTATGACCCAACAGACAATTATGCATGCATAATAAATTTACTGACAAGCACATTTCTTTTATCTTGGACATGAAAAGGCTGGAAAAAGTTAACCGATGGAACAGAAACATCTGAGCTATTCCAACGTGCAGGAAAGAAAAGGAAGGACTTACAGTATGTCAGGTAAGAGAAGATGGCAAAGCCCTAACATATGTAGACCTGACTTTTTCTTTGAAAGTGCATTGCTAAGGCATATCCATCCACAGCAAAGGAGACATTTCAGAGGAATAAGCTAATATGATACATTCACTAATTTCACCCATCTACTATGCCAAGACAGCTATAGGATCAGCATGAGGAAGAAATCTAAATGCTGTAGAAATCAGACTAATCTTGTCAGGACTATAGAAATCTAATGACATCACTTGGGGCTGATAGTTCAGTTCAGTTCAGTTCAGTTCGGCTATGAGGTTTTTGTTTATTTCTTTTGTCTTTGTTTCTGTTTTTAATCCATCAGCTTTCTCTTGCTCATGACTAAACTACGTTTTAGCAGACTGTTTTATTGGGAATGCATCAATATAGTTCAAGATATCCACAGCTGCAGCGTGCACATCATTGGAAGATATGAAAGACCAAGTCAGGGACAGATCATAATGGATGATCCATGTGGTCCCTAAGAGTCAACACCAACTTGAAGGCACACAATCAGTTTTAAGATACTTCATGGGCAGACTCTGTGCCTCAGAGACACAGTTCTTGTTTTTTCAGGGAAGTAGATCAAAAGTACAAAAGTGAGTGCAACACTTGTGCAAAGTACTAGCATTTTGTCAACAATCAATTCTTGCCCTTGATACAATAGCAGCCCAATCATATTCCACTGAGCAAAATGATGACATTAAAAAAAGGATCATTTCAACAGTTATTTTTATATCATGTGTTTTACCCTGCTACGAAGGTCCCATGTAAGAATTGCAGCATCTGAAGTTGGGCATTACTCTGGGTACCGTATTTTTCGGCGTATAAGATGTACTCTCCCCCCTCCCCCCAAAAAGTGGGTGAAAATGTCTGTGTGTCTCATACAGCAAACGTTGACAAAGTCCTGCCTACCTGCTGGCCATATTTTTGGCCTCTGCCCACCCATTTTCAGGACTTTTTCAGGTCTTTTTGGGCCCATTTTGAGGTTTTTTTGGGGGGCCATTTTTGAGGCTTTTTGGGCCATTTTGGGGCTTTGGGGGCCCATTTTTGGTTTGTTTGTTTTTTCAGAAAAAACAGGTCCCCAAAGCCTCAAAAACCGGCCTCAAAAATGGGCCAAAAAGTCTCCTAAACAGGCCATATAAAGGCCCCAAAATGGGGCGTGCAGAGGCCAAAAACTTTTTTCCCTTCTTCTAAATCTAGGTGCATCTTATACTCAGGTGCGTCTTATATGCCAAAAAATATGGTAATTAATTCTGTTTCCAACATCAGTGAACTTCTGAGGAGGTGGAACTCTATTTTTAAACTCATACGCTAGTCAGGTCACCCAGAAGCCATGCTATGTCAATATAAAGTGAAGCATAGTCAAAAGAAAAGAACTGTTCTATAAAGAAGCAACTGGATTGTGTGCAGATACAGTAGAAATTTTAATTTGAGCAGTGTAAACACTGATCTAGTGTAAGATCATTCTAGAATATCCTGGTTTCAAATCACTATTCCAATCACAGCCACAGCCACTGGAGCTTGGTATTTTCACTAGAATGATGAAATTTTCTTTACTGATATGAAGCCAACAGGTGTCAGAATGATGAAAGCAACATCATGGCATTGTGCCATAAGCTCCACCCCTACTGTCTGTGCATGTGACATCACAATACAGTCCAAAAAGGACATGTTATTTCACTGCATTGCTTATATCATTGCAACTTTCCTTGCTTTTCTATCCAATAATAAAACCCCTAAATGAGACATTATTTCAGTCTTCCAGGACAGACTGAATCTGTATCTACTGTAGGTACTCCAGGCAATCATTTCCAGGTAATGACTTTTTTGATAGGAAAGGCAGCATAGTGTTTGTTAGTTACTGCATTTAATGTATTATGATTGTACAGTATTGACCTCTCAGAAGAAAGAAAAAGCATCATGGCCCACAAATGCCCAATTAACTCAATCATTCTGACATATTGTGATCCTTGATTGGGAGTCAGTGGGGGAGAGGGAAAACATGACATTTATCATTTCATTTCAAATAGCAATCTATCTTGAGCCAACCTCAAGTGCTTACTTACTTCAAGAGACTATTGTAAAAGATAAAAGAGGAAGAGAATCATGTATACTGCCTTGAACTCCTTCAAGGAAGTATAAATGGAAATAAAGTAAAATATATCAATGAGGAGTGAGGATAGGATGGCATAAAAGTCTTCTTCATGAATCAGAACTAACTCAGAGTTGGACAGATCTTGGGCATTGTGACATTCACAAAATGTATCATGTTACTAGGATAAATTGGAGGGACATTAAAATTAATAGAAATTTTGTCAAAGCAGGTTTGAGCTTATCACTTTCCTGTTTCATGGATAAGTCCTTATATATTAATATTACTGTTTCTAGTAAGGGAAGCTGATAGTGAATCTGCCAAGAAAGAAGAAATGTGAATTTGCCTTTAAATTTTATAGGTGTTGTTAAACATTGGGAAACCTAGTTCATTTGGAAAAGTAGAAAACAACAACATGGTTAACAACATTGTCAAAACATTATTTCTTTCACATTGTTCTTGCCTCAATGGCCAAATTGGGATGCCTGGAAGCTGTGGGGGTCTGGATAGGGAACCAGAGTTCTGCAGAACCCTGGTAAAAAAGGGTGTGGGTGAGGAGCCCCTCTGCATCTGGAAGTTTATCATTTTTTGATCTTAAATGGGATTGCACTACCCAGGCATAATCTCAGGGTCCTCCTGGACTCACAGTTCTTGTTTGAAGGGCAAGTGACATGTTATGGCTTAAACGGCCTCCTTTGTACAACTGCACCTTGTGCATCCTTATGGCCGTTCATCAATAAGGTCTTTTGCTCTGTCATTCACACTCTGATTAATCCCTGTCTGAAATACTGCAATGTGGTCTACATGGGTCTTCCCTTGAAAAGTACCTGTAGGCTTTAGTTGATACAGTTCTTGACCACATGAGCAATGTTGGGCATCCCAAGGATGGTGCATGTAACACATCTGCTGGGCAAGCTGCATTGGGTGCCAGGGTGCTTCCAGATCCAATTCAAGATGTTGGTTATAAAGCCCTACAGGCCAGATCACCTGACAAGTCATCTTTGGCCCATTATATTGGACCATCCCATTTGGTCAGGCAGGGAAGGTAGGCTGCAGATTCCACCAGTTAAAAAATTTCAACTGGCAGGAAGAAAGCCTTCTATGGCATTTCCCCTGCCCTTTGGAACATTCTTCCCCCAGAGATGAGGTGGGGCCCCAACTCTCTTGGCCTTTTGGAAATGCTTGAATGCCAACTCACTTGTGGATAACAGAGGAGTATGCAGCCATGGAGCTGGTTAGCACTCTGAAGTCCTTCTCTTGTCTTTTGAATTTTAATTATTTTATTCTTATTTTTAACTGTTTTATTGTAATGTTTGTATTCAGGTTTTTTTAAATGTTTTTGTGACTATTTATACGCCACCCAGAGTCACTACGAAGGAGATGGGCAGTTATAAGTATGATACATCAAGAAATGAATAATTCAAGAATGAACTTCTCAGAGACACCCAACTGGCACCAGCATTACAACTTTAAATTAGAATTAAGTTTCAAGGATTGCTGACCACTGTCTTAGATTGCTTGCCAACTTTATCCACGGTTGTCTTAATTTGCCACTGCCATGGTTTTTTGTACTTGTACTTTTGTTTCAATATTTTGTTATTGTTGTTGCTGTCTATTAGCCTGGAATCAATCGGATCTAGGGCAAGTTAGAAAGATTTTGAATAATAGCTGGCAAATCGAGTCAGGGGACAAATTGCTAATTACATTACCACCTACTGTTCAGGTTCCAGGAAAGTGTAACTGAGTAATAGATGAGAAAGTCACTTATGACAAACCAATCTTCCCCACAAAAAAGTTATAGATGAAAGATTCTATTAAAATCAGCTTCCATTGTTTTCACCGTCATCTTATGATTGAAGCTCCATAGGCACACCTGGTCTGCACACATTGTGTTTTGTTTTGTTTTTTGCCATCACAGAATTTCAAGTTTGGGAAGAACTTTTTTTTTATTAATCTAGCTCCTTCCCCTGAATTAGATTACAATAATAGCAGTTTGGCTCCTGCACATTAGAATCAAATAAAGGTTCTTGTGCCATTCCTATCATAAGTTTGGAATGGAATATCATTGAGATCAAAGGGGTTTTGAACACATTATGATGATATAGACTGCAGCATTATGGTAGATTCAGATGTACATATTAGACTAACCCACCTCCCTCCCCCATAAGTTAAAACCTTTACCTGCTTTGGTCCCAGTTGGCAGCAAACAGCACCAGGATCTTCCTGCCATAATGATCAAGGTTGGCCAACCCTCCTGGGAAACCATCCTTGAGTGCCTGCTTGATGCCTGGATCCGTGGCTTTGAAGCTCTTGAACATATCAAGGTTCTGCTGACGATACTCAAAGTATTGGGCCAACAAGCGAAAGGCTTCAAAATGCTGGAACTTTCTGGCCCGCAAGAAGCGAAGAATAAAGGCATCATCTGTGCGTAGAAAGCCAATGTCGGGTCGGGTGATCACCATGTCCCGAACTTCTTGGATGTCTTGGTGCAGAGTGTCTGGATTCTCATTCAGTTCCAATCGGGCCTTCTCCAGGGTTTCTGGAGACAGACCTGCCTGCAAATGAGTCATTGTGCCACTTGGTCCGATAGTGGCTCTTCTAGTACAGAAGAAGGGGTGGAACCTCCAAACAGCCACAAAGCCTGAAATCCGGTCTCTTGTTTTGATTTATGAAACCCTCCCTTCCATTTCTAGTATCCAACAAGTTAGGTAATTCTTTGCTACCAATCCCTCCAACACGAATGCCTAATATGATTCAATTAATATATGCGCCTCAATTCCAATCTACCCTTTCCATCTCCCAATTAACTACACACACACACACATACACACACACACACTAGACTGTTGCTCTGCTCTCCTTTCTCAGCCCCAAATCCAACCCTTCCAAAAGCTGTCCACAGCTTAAATCTGCAGCAAAACTACAACTCACACATAATTGAACTCAATTACTCTCTTTCTGCAGCAATTGCCTGTTGATGACTAGAAATAATGGCTCTGACAGGGCCCAAGTACAGAGAATGGAGAGTCCTCCTTCCCATTCAGTACTGGTTTAAACAATCGGATAAACAAAAAACAACACACACACACCCACTAAAATAAAATGCCTTGATCAGCAGATACAGATCAGCATTATGATGCCAGCCCCAGAACAAGGCCAAACAGCGGCTATACAGTGACTTTGCCCAGAGTGCAGAAGAGATTGAGGTAATTAATTCCTCCACCACAGGCACACTCTAATATTTTCCACCCACTTCTACCTGCAAATTAGAGAGCTTCACCTTGGCGCTGCTGAAATAGCGAAAGAACTGCAATTTCAATACATAGGGATCTAATTCCGAGCTTTCAATAAAGGTGGTTTTTTTTCCCCCTGCCTCCCTCTCTCTCTCTGAGCCATTCCTGTATAGCATTTAAAAATCAATGCGTGGTAGGGTTCAAAAGGCATGTGCTGATCAGCTGGATAAGTTGGATTATTGTTTTTAATCAATTAGCTGCTTCTTCAGATTCTCCACCCCACCCCACCTCAAGCCTTTTCATCTCCGGAGCAGGGGATGGATTCCTCTACCACGTCTTTCAGTTTCACCCCCTCTTGTCCACTTACACAGTGACCTCATCTAGTACCAGCAAGGCTGCCCCTCTGTCCCTCTTCGTCGCCTCTACAAAACGGGGCAGGGATGGAGCGGGAAAGAGCCGAGAGAGGCCCGGGGTGGAAATCTGGGTCCTTTTCACTCACTGACGGAGCAGGTCTGGTCGCCTCGCAGGGATCCCAGCCATCCGCCGGAAGAAAGGCATTCAGAGACAAAACGGAACAGCCAAGTAATGCCTACCAGCCAAGCAGCCAACAAACATACACCAGGCAATGCGGCACCTTCCGGCATCCATCAGCCGAGGCGCCAACTCCTTCGGATGGGAGGCAGAAGAGGCAGCGGCGGTCAGAAAGGAGCAGCTGATAGATCAAGGACGGGCCTTTGGGCTCAGGGCTCCCCTCTTCTCTCCCGTCCGCTCCCCTTTCCCCCTTTCCGCAATGGTGGTCCAGGCATCAGGGCGTGGAGGCGGCGGGTCCTTTTCGCGGGGGAGGGGGGGGGGACAACGGGACGCAGACCTACTTGCCGGAGGAAAGGTGAAGGTGGGCGGCCGGCGGCAGCCGAGAGCCTCCCCGTTACCCGCCCGCCTTTGTGCTTCTTGCAGGAGCGGCCGGTGACTTCTGCTGTGGCTCAGCCTGGTGATGGATGCGCCGCTTCCAGCAGATTGCTACGTCAATCAAGGCTCCCTGGGCGGCAGCCGCCGGGGCAAGTTACTTCAGATCCAATCCCCCGCCCTCGCCCCTCGCGTTGTTGTTACCCAGCCCGATCTTTGCCTCTCTGGCTCCGGAGGCTGGGGTTGTGGCGCGGGGAAGAGTGTGGTGGGGGGAGCCTCGGCGGAACAGCGCGGGAGGGAGAAGAGCAGTTTTCCAATAATAGCCCCCGAGTCCCACCACAGCCTGGCCTTTCCACCGCATTGCTTTCTCCGGCGCTTCAGCGGAACGCTTTGCCTATCTACTACCAACCCATCCTCCAGAGTCATCCCAGATTCCTCCCCCCCCACCCCCGCGCTCTTTTGTTTGCGGTGCCCCAGCTACCAGAGATCTAGTTCCTTAAGGGGTGTTTGGGGGCACTGAATGAAACGAGGCCTGGTCGATTAATTTTATCGTCGTTTTGTAATAAGAAAAAGCGATTTTTCCCTCCCCACCCCCACCCACCCCATTCAATATTGTGAAGTGGGCGGTATTTTTATTTTTTATTTTTATTTTTTTGCTGGATTCCAACCAGCAACACATGTGGAAATATTACAAGGGAAACTGTCATTGACAGCATCTTTTTAATTTTTCAGAAATGGTATCTGGGCCAAAGCTTGGCACTGCCACCACAACTGAGCCAAATCTACTATGCCCTTGTCCCCTTCTGCCTCCATTATTATACATCACTGAAATTCCAGACTATCCACTCTATCTTAGCCCATCCTACCTCACTGGGTTGTTGTCAAGATCCAGACAAGGGACCATTATGTGTGCTGCCTCAAACTCCTGATTATGAAACACAGGGTAAAGAAATGAATATTGTACATTCAAACACTGGGTTTAGGAAGAAGGTGGGCTTCTTTTGCATTTATCCTCACAGGTCATCTAACTATAGCACAAAGATGATTTGTTCTCTAGCTCAGCTGTGGGTTTGACTGAAAGCCAGAAATAAAATGAGAAGAAATTTGAATTTTCTCCCCAAGTCTGTTTAAATACCTTCAATCTCCCCATTTGCATAGCTGATTGTTGAATTTCAGTAATAAAAGACAGTAGAAAATTTACAGGAGGATATTTGCATGCATTAAATAAGGTATTAAGCAAATATCCAAATTTTCAGCCTAAACTTTATTCATTCCAAGAAGGAAAGTTTTTAACCAAAGCTGATGCTGCTGGACTCCTGTATATCCCTGCATCTTCCATCATATAACTTTTAAACGTGCTTTTTTGTTCTTTTTGATAATTTTAGTTTCATTTTTAAACTCATTCTAAATATAATCTTTTATCATTCTTCCAATATTCCTTTAATATTCCCGATCTGATGCATTTTAGTTTACTATCTATCTACCCTTAATTACATCTCATCCTTTCTTACAGCAAGAAAAAATTAAAAAAAAAATAGGAATGGAGACAGTGATGGCCCATAGTATTTTAGCCAAACTAATGAGGTCTTGCTGAAAGCTACTTCTTGAGTTCAGCATTAGCTCACTGTTGTAGAGATACCGTAATTTTTTAGAAAGGGAATTTGACAGGAAGCTTCCAGATATGATGGGTAAAGATAGACAGCAGTTTAAAAGAGAGGCTCCATCTTGGTTAGCAAAAGTATAAACCTTCCCAGGTTTGCCCCACCTGCTTTCCTAAGTTTTTTTTCCTACCCTTTGAGTGACAATTTGAAGATATGCTTAAAGGGCAAAAACTACTACAAACAGTCTCAACAGCCATTTGTTTAGTGATCACTCAAAGTGGCACAAAAGGTCACAAAATTGGGCACGACTCACTTAATAACTGCCTTGCTTAGCAACAGAAATTCTAGTCCTAATTGTGGCCATAAGTAAAGGACTACCTTTAGTTACTAAATAAAATCTGTAACTATCTAGATAGCTACAAGATTCTCTTGCCGAACATTAAGGAAACAGGCATTAGATGACCGATAATCCCATGGTTCAATTTATCATCTCCAGCTGCTGTTGATCAAACAGTTCCATTTGTTTGGGATCATCCTGAACAATCTCCTGCCGCTTGCCTTCATCATGTTAAAAAATCTCCATCTTTTTACCCCTCTTCCTTTCACCCCGGGGATAAAGAAGGAAGAAAAAAAAAACAATTTTCTCTCTTTTGGCTTGGCATTTAGTTTATTTTTTTTTTCAGATAAAAAAGAGAAGTTGTGAGAAGTTGGTTTCAGCTTATTTGCTAATTTCCTCAAGAAGAATGTAAAAATGTTTCTCAAATGTAGCATTCAGGATGGAAGAGAAATTATTGTTCAATTAAACAACTCTCTTTCTTAGTTTTATTTCCTTTTTAATCCAAAAGAAGCGAAAGTGTCTTTATTACAAGCCAGCAAATATATTCCAGTGCAGCAAAAGAAAAGTATTGTTTCCTGCTTCTTAAACCAGAAATCCATTCCCAGTTTAGTTACCAAGAAGACAATTTTTCCTTTCTTTGCCAAGTTAAGCTGTGTCCCACAACTTGCTCAAAAGAAGATATGCATGAAGATGTGGGAATGTTAAAATCTTTCACCTTATTTAAGTGACTAGAAATTTGAAACCTTTTCTCCTTGGCTGCTGCAGGAAGGAACTTTAAATTTATTTGTTTGTTGATTTATTTGTTGTTTTCTGCAGCTATAGCTGAACTCTGTGTATGTTTCATTAAAGTTAACCAGCTTTTAAAAACCTCAGTCTTCATTTTTCTCTCGCTGAATTGAATGTATTCTCTGTAGATTATTTACTGCTTCTTACCTGATTGCTTCCCTCAAATATTCTTTGTGCTAAATTCACTGTACATTGTCAGCTGCTTATTGATTGCCTTGTATATAATTAGTTTTAAATACCATTTAATAGCATGTATTGATTTGTTATTAATTATTAAATATAATTTCAGGCTTAGACAGCTTGAACATACAAACCTTTGAATAACCCTTGCTAAGATCCCAATCTAATTGGTATTGTGAAAGGCTCCAGTTGTAATAATTTTAAATGACATGTCCTCATGAAGTTGCCTTCTTCCTGATACCAATCCATAGCAGAATAAATCTTTTCCATCTGTTCCAATTTAAAAATTGTGTTTTTCCTCTTCTCCCTACCCAATTTTTACCATCAACCCAATCTAGAATGTATCGTTGACACAGGATGTGTTCAGCTTTTATTGGTCATTTTAAGCCATGTAAGCCTTCCCAACTCCCCTCCTTTATTGTACATGGCCATTTTGCCTTATACTGCAGAACAGTTTGCCCTACTACATAAATCAGACTAAGAAATCAACTCTATGGGAAGACTAGAATTATTTGTATTAAAATTGGCCATAATAAAGGAAGGCAGAACAAGGAAAAATAGATGGAAACTAATCAAGGAGAGAACCAATCTAGAAATAAGGAGAAATTTCCTGATGGTTGGAACAATTAGTCAATGGAATGGCTTGATTTCAGCAGTTGTGGGTAGTCCATCACTGGAGATTTTTAAGAAGAAATTGGAGAACCATTTGTCTGATCCATCCTTGATCTATGGTATATATGCTTGAGCAGAAGATTTGACTAGGAGACTTCCAAGGTTCTAGGAGACCTTCTAACTCTGTTATTTTTGCAACCCCAATTATGCTTTAATCCCCCACCCCTATACTTATGTGAATTAGAGAGGTCTGCTCCCGAGATGCTTTCCAATTCCTTCTGCTTGTTTTGGATTTAAATAATGTTTTCTCTTTGATAATAAATTTGGCCAGTCTTCATCAAGGTCACCTTGCTTATTCTCCACAAGAACTGACCAACACCTGGCTATCCCAGAGGCATCTACTCATGTAATATCTAACTCATACTTTCTGAAGTGTTCAGATCTTACATTAATTTTTTGAAAGAGCACTATTTGTTTAAAAAAAAATCAAATGATTGCTGTTTTGAATGATCTGAAGAATGGGAAAGAAAGAGAGACAGGAAGGCAAAAAAAAAAAAAACAAGATGAGTGATAGTGTGTGAAAGAGGCAAGTGAAAGAGAGTATATCAGCAAGATGGAATACAACTGAGAGGCCAAGAGGCTTCAAGCAAGAAAGACAGAAAGCAAACTAGAGACAGAAAGTGGGGTAGAGAGAACTATGAATCCAATTAACAGGTTTCAGGTATAGGGGAAGGGCATGCGTTAAAGTGGAACAGAGCTAACCAGTGCATCTTGTCCATTCTCCTACACTCCTCTTCTGGTTTTGCTAATCTGACTGACAGCTCACAGAGTGCTAAATCCGTCTTTAAAAAAAAACAACTGCTCTTTCAGAAAATTGCTAAACCAAAATTTCTAGTTATGTCCAACATTTATAAGAACTCCTATATTTCCCTGGAATGTTTATTGATGATACATCATTTTCTGAAGAGTTCAAAAACTTTAAAAACCAACATTTATTATTGGTTGTGAAATTTTATTCAAGTGCTAAAAAAACTAGGGTTTTGTTACATAACTTCGGCAAAGAAGGTAACTGTTAGTTTCACAAATTTGTCCCATTCCTCAAAATGCTGTTTTGATTGATCAAATGATGAATATGTTTTCAAACGTGGACATGCATTAATGTAATGTCAAAGGAAAGATCCCGTAATAAATGTATATATTTCTAAATGTCAGCAGTTTTTGCTGACCTTTACTTGTACATGTTTATAATGTAATTGAGATGCAGCCTGATGTCATTTTTGTAACTAGTTGTTACATTCTTTTTGTGTATTGTTGTTTAAAGTCCAAAGCTAGAAACAGCCCAACCAATGATTAATTATATACATAAATTCCATAATCGAAATTCCAGGATGGAATATTTACAATTTTGTCCTCTGAAAAACAAATTCCCAAATATATTTTGCATGAACATGACAGGTTAAATACTGTCTACACCTGCACTTCATCAAAATGTATATGTATTTTGCCATTTGAATTTCTTACTTACAAGATTTTTATAAATGTTTAAAAATACAGGGATTCCATAGCCGATTCTTATATATGTTCAACATTTCAGTTAGAGGTTAATAATAAATTGGCTGCCTGTCAAACTCTGAATTATGCATTTTTGTTTAACTGTATTCTTTATTCAGAACTACAATTATGAAGTAGAACTAAAACAGAGGAAGGTAAGAATCTCAAAACTTGATTTGACATCAGATAAAGGGAATCTTGCTTATGGAAACATATTTGTAATAGCCTAATTACAAATATGTTTCCATAAGCAAGATTCCCTTTATCTGATGTCAAATCAGTCATTGATTGTCAGGGAATAAATATCATTGCATTCAGTAGAAATTAACACAAGTACATAACCAGATAAAAATATGTCTGGATATTCAATTGCTTTCAGACGTAGTAATCTTCAAAGTATCTAATTTTGATTAGATAATAGATAGGCAATGGTTTTTCTATAAAGTTGAAATCTGAATCCAGAAGAAAGAAATGTTATTGAGGAACCTATTTTAATAATATCTACAATAATATCTTAACTGTAGGTATTATAATTAGGTTCCTTTAACAACTTTTCTTAAATTCTATTTCTAATGTGTCTATTCAAGCCTGTGTAATTTTCTTGGCAACAATATAGTATATATTTATTTTGGATGTTATTGGGGATTTTTTATTGTTTTAAAATGTTTTAGTGTATTAATTATAATTTTTTAAAATTATAATTTTTTAAAATTGTAATCAACCTAGTCATTTCCTGAGATAGATGAACCAGGTTCAATTTGTCATATTCAGACCCATAATGAACAGACCCAGCTCCACTGAGAAACCTAGTATGCTAGAAAAGGTGGATGGATGTCAAATGAATGTTGGAAGTGTAAAAGCAAAGAAGGGACTTTTTTCAGCTATGGTGGACATGTGATAAAGCAAAAAAATTATGGAGTATGATTCATATTTTAATACAGAAGATTTTGGAAATGGAGATTAAAATAAAACCAGAAGTTTTTCTTTTGGGCCTAATGGAAAAAGAACTGGGAAAAAAAATGGAACTTTGTTACTATATATGTTGACAGCAGCAATACTATTGTACACACAAAAATGGAAGGACACTTCAATTCCTACCATGGAAGAATGGTTGCAGAAGTTGATGGAGTTGGCTGAAATGGCAAAACTGACTACTTATTTTTACAGAAAAGAACATAAGTACTTTTGTTTCCACATGGAGACCGCTTCTGAGCTTCATGCCCGATGTGGAAAAGAATGAAATTCTGACTTTGGGTTTTACAGATTAGACTGATAGATCTTTATAGAAATGGCTTGTTTACACTATTATGGAAGAACAAAAAGTTGTGATTTGATGTTACTGCCTTATTTTACCACAACAGAGAGTTGGAAGTCAATTCTTCTTTTTCTTTTTCCCCCTATCTTTCCTCACTTCCCTTCTCGCTTTCCCCTCCTCATTGCTCTTCTGTTTACTTTTGTATTTTGAATTTTATAATACTCTATCATTCAATTTAAAAAATATGAGAAAAGGTGGAAGGAAAGAGAAGAGGACAGCCAATAGTGGAAAGTGGATAGACAGTAACAGTGGCAGTAACTTTGAGAGCCAAGTTGCAACAGGTCTTCATCATGGAGGTCTATTCGTGGAGTCCCTAACAGTCAACACCAACTATTAGGAATATAAACACTAACAGTAGTTGGGTAGGCAATATATAAACCAGGATTGTCATTTTAAGGTTTAATGCTTTAACTTTAAAG
>JAEANM010014179.1:0-14107 GCA_017656035.1 Myanophis thanlyinensis
CTGTTGTGGAAGTTGATCCTCTGGGTCAGTGAGGATGGTTTGGGCGCATAGTGGGCTTGTAGCCGCCTCTTGAGTTCTGACCAGTCCAGGTCCCACACGGTTTGTGGGTTGGCAATTGCGTTTGCCATCCATAAGACATCTATGCTGCAGATGCTCAGAAAGATACCCTGTTTCTCAATGTCAGGTATACCGGTATGTCGAGTGCCGACGAGGTGACACTCGAACCATTGCATGAAGAGATTCCAAGTTTCTCTCTTCGGGTTGAATTCTCCCCCTGGGAATGGGGTGGTTGCTGGGCTCGTTGCGGCTGCTGCGGCTGCAGCGGTAGACATTCCTGTAGTTAGATCGGGGGTTTTAGCCGCGATTGTTCAGTTTTCCCACCTTCGTCGCCAGTGTTCTAACCCCGATTAGGCCCAGACCACCAATAACGACGCCGACACGAAAAGTCCTTTGCCTGCCTTTATTACCGGCACGAGCAAACCATCAGTGACTTGCTCAGCCGCCGGAACTATCTGCAGGATCAGATCGCGAGGGAGAAGATGCAAGAGGGGCGAAAAACAGCGAGCTGCGGCTTTTTATATTTGCTGCGACTCAGGATTCGGGGCTTCCCATTGGCTGGCATGCCAGCCAATGGGGATCGCCCCTCTGCCCGGAGTGTGTGTTGCCAGTGCACCTGTACGATATGCTACAGGCTCCATGCCATCCTTCCCAATGGCCTCAGTTACAACTCCCATTGACCCCAAGCAGCAAAACCTTGATGAGATGCAGTTTTTGGATTGAGGATCACCTGAGGCTCAAATTCCTGCTAACCGCCTTGCCAGGTTGGATTGGTTTGAAAAAGGGGTCAAAGAGGCCATTTATATCAAAATTGAATGGCCCTCTCAACTACGGGGGAGGGATATGGATCATCTATCTCCAGTGTATAACACTGTCCAATCAACGGATCCAAGAAGGCTCCACACCCATTTGCACTATTCAGGTGACCTTGATGACACAGATAAAACCCCAGGTGGCCTCAACAACTCTCTAAAAGCATCCAAATGACCAGCTGTCTGCAAGCAGTATACATCCTTCCATTCCCCACCATTCAGTCAAAACTGAAAAAGCTTCTTGGATGAGAAGCGAAATGTCTTCAAAGAAAAACCAGAAAGTCCAGTTGCCTCTTGATAAAGTACCTTTGGGACAACCATGACCTGACTGACCGAGAATCTCCACAGACAATTTAGCTATGCACTTTGGGATGAAAACCTTCCAATGGTGGAGTATGAACAATTTTCCAGAAAAACTGCAGACTACGGGAACACTTTCAGCAGTTCTAAAAAGGCTCAATGCCCATTTGCACTATTAGGTGATCCTGAGGACACAGACAAACCTCCAAATGGCCTCAACGAATCTCTAAAATAATGCAAATGACCAGTCAGAGCTGAAGCAGCTTCTTGGATGAGAAGCGAAATGTCTTCAAAGAAAAACCTTAAAGCCCAGGTGCCTCTTGAAAAAGCACCTCTGGCCACATACGATTGCCAAAGAGGTGCTCCTTATTCGCAGGGACGATTCGGTAACAGCCTGGTTTAAACGGCTATCAAAATTCCCGCACGCGCTTAAGGAAGCAACGTTGGCTCTCAGGCTAATCGCTATTGGGGACCCTTTTCCCGCAGTGTGCCAAAGCGGTCCAAGGCATTCTGGGAAAATCCCGCCTTTTTCCCCCCGAAGCATCAGGTGTGGAGACGCCGACTGTTTCCCTAGTGCGAGCGGCCGCCTGCTCAGCCAGCTGATTTGGGACGTCGTTTCGGGGTTTGGGAAATAGCATCTCGGCGCTCCCGCCCTTTCCCGCCCTTTCTTTCTTTTTTGCGCTCCGTCCCATAAGGGCGCCTGGCTGATGTTGCCAAGAAAAACCCCGCGCTGTGCCCACTGACGCGCATCGCTAAGTGACTCAAACCTACGTCACCCCCCGCCCAGGCAAAAGACGTTGCGCCCTCCCCGAATGAAGAAAGCTTCTCCGAAGCGCTCTCTCCTCACGACCCAGGCGCCCCAGGTTTCGGTTTCCAGACTAGTCAGCCACCGAGAAGGTAGCCGGCTGCTCCGCCGCCCACCGCTACCAGAAAGGGCTTGGGGGGGGGGACCTGCGAGAACCCGCACAAGCCGAGCCCTCCCAAGCGGCCAGAAGGACGCGAGCGGGGAGCCGCAAGAGGAGAAGGGGGTCGAGCAAACGCGGCGCGGCGCGGTGCGGTGCGCAGCCTTGAGCAGCTGATGCGCGCGTCAGAGCGCGGAGCCTTGACGCCGCTGGCTTTCGAAGCCCCAAGTCCGCTCAGTTCCTGGGCCAGTCGCTAAGCAGGTGCTCGGCGGAGACCCTCGACGCCTGCCCTCCCTCACTCCGGGCGTTTGTTTATGTATTTATTTATTTATTTATTTATTTATTTTTCCTCGAGGAGAAGTTCGCTGTAGCACAGAGGGTGACGGACCGATCCGCGGGCAAGCAGCTGTCCGCCGCTGAGGGAAACGGGCATCTTGCCTTTCCCCAGGTAGGTAGGGGCAGATTTCTGCTCCGCGATCCCTCGCTTCTTTCCTCCTTCGCCTTCCACAGATTCTCAGGAAGGCTCCTCCAGCTTATTCCACACGCGCTTCTCCCGGGAGATGGACGACGGAACTCTTCTTAGTTGCTAGGCGAGAACGCAGAAGAAGATCTCGGGGAGAACCGACGGGTTGATGGTGGAAAATGGCACACGTCCCTCGGGGAGCGGGGGAGGGGGGGAGGTGTGCATCACCTGAAGTCTAAAAATAACAAGCGGTGCGGAACCGAAGGACCTGGGCCTCCGCGCGCACCCTTGCGCCGCGTGAGTAAAGTAGGAGGGAGGTGGCGAGCGAACGGCCCTTCCTTAAAGCCAGAGTAGAGGTCTCCTCAGTCCCTGTGACCAAAACCCAGATTTGAAAAAGGGAGGAAGGACAGAGTGCAAAGATCAACTCTGCTGTCAGAGGTGTTATTTGACCTTGATCTTAACATTGAGAAAGGAAGGAGAAACGGTCCACCCTCTTGAATCACAACGGGGATGGAGCTCAAATCCTATGTCTCAAATCCTGACTTCCTCCCTATTGGTGATTCATAGCACAAGACCAATCAATTGAGGAGCTTAAATGTGGACTGAAATGGGGGAGGGGGCAGTATATATTTGGCTCATTTCTTTTAATGTGCATTTGTAAAATGATTTGTTGCATCCAGTTCTGAAACCATGGAAGGAAAAGAGAGGTGCAGGCATTTTACATTTAATCTGATGCAGAATAATTTAAGAGGCTGAAAGTTAAAATGCTGTGAATTCTAATAAAACATACTGAGGCCTTAGGAATTAGAAGCCTCAATGTCTTTTCTTTTTGGAAACAGAGTGAAAAAATAGTCTTCTGACTGTTCAATAATTTTCTAAAATATAGGTCACTGCTTTTACTTCTCCTATAGGCTAATGTCATACAATACCATAGATTTAACTATCTAGCCAATCTAGCCAATTATATATAAGTGTAATGTGTGAAAATGTAACTTGTGTGGTTAGTTCATGATTCTGTTTGTCTTCTGAATCATGTGAGCACAAACATTCACTTGGAATGATATATATATGAAGTCCTGTCACATGTTTGAAATTCATCTGGAAAGCCTCTGTACTTCCTTGCTATTCCCTGTGCAAGATGGGCAACTAAATATGGCTTCGGTATTGATGACGAGATAGCACTTTTGCTTGCATTTCAAAATATCAAGCTAGGTTGGGGAAAATGTAGTACACAGGCCATGTAGCATCTATACTTCCATCCTCCAACTATTTATTCTTGCATACCATACTCCAGTATATGCTGTCTGAGGCGATTGTTTCATTGGATCTGAACAGAATTGGACTTGTTTTTGTGTACTTTTGTGGATGACTGGATGACTTATTTAAGTGGTATCTTCAGAAACTCAGGTGTCCTTAAGCTACCAATGTTCCTTACACATCCCTCCTCTTCCAATGATATATGCACCTTTTGGCTTCCATTCTCCCCTGAATGTATATCAGATTCTGGTATCCTTGTGGCTACTCAGTTATATATCCTTCACACCAACATTTCCCATTTCTCACTCCATAACATTAGAAATTCTATCTATTATTCATGCCTTGATTTGCCTGGACAGTGAAAACTTATGTATCAGGAATACCAAATGCCTCTTTCTCATTCAGAAAACAGCCTTTCCTAACCTAGGCAGAGGGTACTGAGTTTGGAAAGGCTATTTTTAAAAAGTTCACCATTAAGGGCATCCAGCCTATGCAGCCTTCTGAACAAATGAATTTTAGGGTAATAATTAGCAACACTTTGTGTCCTGATGATTTACATACTTATGTTGCAGATTGTAAAGTTAGATAAATCTCCCTATAATAATTCAGTTAGATCTGTTTTGCTGCATAGTCAAAGCATCTTTTTAGTCTGAAATCTATTTTAGCTGTTGATAAATACTCTTTTTAAAAGATTTCTCTGTCCGACTCAATGCCCTCAAGGAAATAATAGAGTTTTCATGTGACTGGATCAGCGTATCTTTCAAAGAACCCATTCTTTAATGTGAGTCAATATATACAGGGTCTAAGGATTCTGGGACTGGTTCAGCAATTCACTCAGTTTGCTTGGACTGATTCTGTTTTGATCCAATTTCTAAAATGATGCACAGTGATGGATCACAGAAGCTTCCTTGCTGACAAAAGTGGGATGAGGGTGAGCTAAAAATGGCACAGTACTTTGCTTAGTTAAAAGTGCCCAATACATTATTAAACATACAGAAGCATTGCTGGGGGCCTGTGGGAATCATCACATAATTCAGCAGAAATTCAGTCTTTCCACACAAGCATCTTTTTTTCTTTTAGTGACTCCATGTCTTGTATCTGCAACAGAACATTTTGGCCATTCAGGAATCCTAGTTTTCAGGGTAGTGCTAATTATGGAATATGAGCTGGAGCATGTGGAAAAAATGCTAATCCTGGGAATATTAATATATACACAATCTTTCTTTTATATAACATAATTTCCAAAGACTGCAGTGGAATTGTCTCTATCCCAGGACCAGCCAAAATGTCACTACAGATGAACTTATGAATTCTCCACAGCTTTTTATGGGGCAGAGATGGGGGTAAAGGGGAAAGTGTCTTTGTGATAAAGATACAAAATCAATGATGGTCCAAGGTTTTAGATGAACTTGGGGAAATGGTGTAGACTGAGCTGGAGTATAAAGTACCTTCCCAGGTACCATGCAGCTTATACCTCTAGGTACACATCAAATAAGCTAATTGCTTCTGTCTGAAAGTATATAATTACAGTATCCAACTCTGTTTTCAGCCTTAAATAAAATTAACAACTAACATGTAATAATAGAAGGACAATAAGATACAATGCTAGTTTTTATATCACAAAGATGGCACTTAATTTTAAATATGAAATAATGTTAGCACAGTTGGGAAGTAATAGCTAATAGATCTAAAGCACTGGTATTTTTAAATTTACTATAATTAATGATGGTGCTAAATGCCCTGATTTTAACACTTACTTCCTGTGACAGTTTTCCATAGAACGAGCCATAGGGTTTTGTACATCAGAATGCCAATTTGTTATTTGACTTCAACTCAAAAGTATCATTTTGTAAATATCATAGCATTTAGTAAGTCATATGATTAGTGGCTTTCACTGCCTTCATATAACAGGGTCATATTGTTGGAGCTCATGAATGCTCTCTATAATACCAACAAGAAATAAATATAGATTGTATTAGATGAATTGTCTCACTTATTCTTTTTTAGACCATCCTTTTAAATGAGAAAAGAAAGAAAGACTTTTATAAAAGCTTCTGAGTGGGGATTGAAAGCATTCAAATATATTTTTCCAATTCATTTAACTCATTGTTCACCTGCTGAACGTTTATATTTTACATTATTAATTAGGCATTGGCTGTAGGCAATAAAATAGAGTAGCGGTGGAGTTGTGTAAACTGTGATACTTTCTATTTTTAGTAGTACAATGATTAATAAAAAATGTGCATTATATTTTAGCATGTAAATGAGTGCTTTTAAAAAAGAGTATACTTACTTGCAGGATAGGTAATTACTATTAATATTTTACATAGAGAAGTAGGGTTGGGAAATTGTGTTCTCAGGATTACTCAGTGAATTAATAAATGAGCAAGGAGTTTCCCTCTGATCTTCAAGGTTCTAGGTTCTGAACAAATTCTCCAAACTGGTGCCCATCAGATATGCCGAGACTACATCCCTCCAGTTCCAGATCAACTTAATTGTGAACCATACTAGCTGGGAATTCTGAAGGTGATATTTCCACCATCAGCGAGTGGAAGGATATTATTGTTCTTCCTTTGAAAGATATTCTGTGAAACTGCTAGTGAGAACTGTACAGATGCTATGCTTTTAAAAATTGCATCAATTAAATACATTATGAAAAAGACTTGAATATCACAATTCATTTAAACTTACAAAGCAGACAGATTTAGTATATATGGATAATTAAAGCAAGACCCATATGTCAATCACAATACATTTTATTAATATTTTTAGAGAAAATAGTACAGCACTTAGGAATATTCCAAGGTCATGTGCTGAACAAGTAAGGAAGTGTTTAGAAGAAAATGTGACCAATTTGTACATTTAATGTAATTTATATAATAAATTGTCTTTAGGGCTTGACTTTTGATACACCCTGTATTCTCATAACTGCATAATTTATTCTAATCTATTTAATGATGCTGAAGAGGCAAAAACAAACCATATAATTGAAAAACTATCATTCACTGATATGAAACTTGCTCCTGGATATTTGATCAAGGATTGTTTTTAAAGTGAGCTTTTTAACCTTAAAAGGCTAGCAAAACTTTTCCTCCACTGACAGCTGAGATGTATTACTATGCCAAATTCCATGCAAATTCCTACTCATGCATTTTAAGAACAGCAGGTACAACATTCATTCAATGAATAGCCTTTTGTGTATGTTTGTTGTAAAGCAGACATTTCACAGGCAATACTCCCTAAAACATGAACATGTGAATCAAAAGTGCTATACAGATTAGTACACTTCAACATGCAAAATGAAGCAACAATTATAGGTTTATGATCTCTCCATCTATAAAAGGACTTTATGGCAGTGCTATATGGAGTATGTTCTTGAACAGCTCTCACTTCTCTAAACCTGATTGTGGATCTCCAACTGGATTGTGGCTGAAATAAATAAATTGGAAAGCAGCCTAATTTTCTTTCACTGTTCAGCTTCATTTGTTATGTCAATACTTTCGCTTCTTTGTTCTAGTCCTGGCGGATATATTACTAATATTACTGTGGCTGTTTCACAGTCAATACCATTAGCAAACATTTGTTTAATAGTTTTCTCTAACTTGGTGCTTTAAAATATGTTGAGCACCCCCAATCTCCAATCAAACAGGATCATGAACTGTTTTGGATGCAAATCATGCTTTAACTGCAGGTTGAAATCCAGCACAATGGGAGAGTATAAAGTTGAGAAAAGTTGCATTAAAAATAAGAGGAATTATGAGTACCTCAACTACCTACGACATAGATAAACTCATGGGGAAAGGGGGGAAATCAAATTGCTTTAGTCATACTAACAATACCTACTAATTATAATAACATGCTTACAATTTCTGCATTACAATTTGGAGAAGAAAAAAAATCTTATGAAGAAAAGCTGTCACTTTTAAATGGAATAATACTACTGTAATTTGTACCATGGTATATGAATACTTTCATAGAATTATGGGGAAATAGATATAAAGGATTCTAGTGATACTAGACCAAAGTAATAATCAAAGCTCAGTGGAGGTAAATAAAGTATACCCAAGGTCTGAAGTCAGGAAACACCTGTTGCAAGTGGTGATTCAAAGAAGCCAAGTCCATCTTGCTCCCTAATGATTTAAATTTAGCTTCTGCACACTCAGTACACGCTGAACATACAGTATCTTTCTGGGATGAGTCTAATGAGATACTAAAGTTAGCTTTGTTGTGATACCCTAGCATTATTTGTTCCTTGTGTGATTCTGAATAGTATATTTTTCCCACGACTACAGAAAAGAGCACATTGCATGCTTTAAGGAGTCACTGAAACTGAAATAATGAAGAGTTTGAATGGAGATGTTAGGGCCCTCAAGAAGGATTTCAGTACAGAGGGAAACAAAGAGAGAAAGAAGATAACATAGAGAAAAATTGGAACCAATGATAATTTAAATGGTATATTGAAAAAGAAATAGAGAGAGACTAGCCCCAAATGATGGTTCCTAGAATGATTGCTATAGTAGTCTTGCAGCAAAAACAAATAAGAGTGTACAATTTTTATTGTGGATTACAGCCAATTTTATCAGATTCAAATGCTTCTGGTGATCCATGAAAACTTATGCAATAATACATTTGTTATTCTTTTAATTGCCACACTACTGATTATTCTTTTTTTATTCTTTTTATTATTATTTTATTATTTTTTTAATTTGGTGGTGCAATGGTTAGAGTGCAGTTCTGCAGTACTTCTGCTGACTGCCGGTTCGAATCACACCAGGCTCAAGGTTGACTCAGCTTTCCATCCTTCCGATGTGGGTAAAATGCAAACTGTTGAGGGCAATATGCTGACTCTGTAAACAGCTTAGAGAGGGCTGTAAAGCACTATAAAGTGGTATATAAGTCTAAGTGCTATTGCTATTACAGATTATTCCCTTATTGTAATAATAGCTTTTGCTAGAAGAATCAGTACCAAGGACAGCTCCATTCTGATTACAAAACTATATTGATTAGAGTGAATCTGCTACATGTTTCTTATCTCAAGTCTCAAATGCATTTTTATGTGGCTGAAAGAATGGAGTTATTTATTTTACATAGCTGTCCATCCAATGAATGTGACTCTAAGTGGCAGACAATCAAATTATAACAACTTTTCACTCTAACTATGAATAACTGATTCTTATGATTTTGCCAGTTAAACTATAGTAGTCTGTACTGCCATTCAATAATAAACATGTGGTTTGGTGTTCATATAAGTACTTGGCTGTTGTTCCATCTAATGAAAACCTGTAAAAATGTGAAATATATTTTTACAGGTTTTCATTAGGGCGGACAATAACCAACTACTTATATGAATATCAGACATTATCAGATGTTTTTTATAATGCTAACTTTATTTAACATTTGACAGCCCAACTGTAGGAAACAATTTTAGCAACAGTTCCTAATAATTGTCCTCCAGCTGAGGTCATTCATCAAGGACCTGGCATCTGGATATAATTGTAAATGCCAAATACTGTATGTTTCCTGAATATCAGTACACAAACATGCATTGATAATATAATTACCATTTTATTATCAGCTGTTTTATATCCTCTATCTGCCCTGTGCATTGAGATGATTCTTGAATGGGATATTCAGACCAAGGGAAATGTAAAGCTAAATTTTATATTCTTATGAATAATGACTTTATCACAGAATCTTGGAACATTTTGAAGAGACAATATAAGTAACCTCCCAAATATTCAGAGAGGGGACATCTTAAAAAAGTAGATATCTGCGGCAATGTTCAACCAGTTTACAGCAGAAAAGAAATTTTAAAATGACATACTCTGATAAAATATGGAATAAATATGAATGTATGTAAGATGAAAAAAAGCATGGTATATTGTTGGGATAACGAACAGAAAAGAAAAACAGGAAAAAAACCAGAATTTGTACAGAATTTTCAGAAATCAGATCAAAATATCCAAATGCATAGTCTGTGACTGTTTTATAGGTTTATGTGAGTTGTTCAAAAATATAAGTATCTATTAAAACAGGAGGGGCAAATAAGTCTAGCACCAATTTTGATTGGTCACATTTGTGAAAGTCATCTCAAATAACAATGACTTCCAAAAGTGAAGTGCCAGTGGATTTCTGTGGCCTCACAAGGGAATAAAAATGCTTAGCAATAAAATATTTAGGGCTGTTTTGCTTCCTCACCTCATTATTTCATTCCTTTTGAGAACTCACATTTTTGCATCCAGGTCCATGCTATTTTAGGCTGCTGGTTGCTAAGATACATTAACAAGTCTTTGAACTTGCTGTATCAGTAGTACCTGGGACTGATACAATCAGTTGCAGTAATTTCCACGACTTAAGTTAAAATAGAATGTGTACAATTTAATTTGGTAAAGGTTTAGATTCTCTCCGTGCTTATGGCATTCATTGCAAGGGTGCACAGCTTTTGTTTAGTGTGATGTAATATTTAAGCCATGCGGTCTTTAAAGCAGAACAACTGAAGAATTAAGAACTCTCCATAACTCCCTATTTAGGAACATTAATCCTCTGGAACAGATAGAAAACTGTATCCTTGCTGAATGCTGATATTGATTTAAAATATTACACAATGGTGATGCTTCCATGTCACACATTTAGTGAGAAGAATGTTTTGCATATATAGTAGCAGTTTCCCTTTTCTTATTTCACAGTGTTGAGAACAACTGAATAGTCTCCTTCCCATCTACAAAGCACAAAAAACACATTACAGGGAAAATAGTAAATTGGATCATTACTGTCACTGTTTTTGCAGCTAAATTATTAAAGTAAAATAAATCCACAAGAAGAGCATACTCTCTCTTTCTGTTTAAGGTTAGCTTAATTGGAATTCCACCATGAAAACCCATCTTTTTGTATGTTCTCAAATAGCCTAAGTAACATAAAATTGCCTTTGGGCTTACTAAGGTCAGGAAAATCTTGGTTACTAGCTTTGTATCCTTAATAATGTTAAAACTTTATCTAATGACCAAGCCATTAGAATGAGCAGGACCTATTGTTTAATAAATTAGGCTTGATCTTGGTCAGGATTTAGATTCAGTTAGCTTAATATAAACTAGTTTATATACACTAACAACTGTATGTGGTTTATGTATAAATAATATATTGATCATTGATCAAATTGTCTTATGAGTTGAATAAGCACTTAATATAATGACAAGGCAAGGATCTCCTAAACGCAAAACTAAAATTTATTTAATCTTCCAGGAGAAGGGAGGGAAAGTGCATAAATATGATTAATTTTCTGTTCCAGTCCTAGAAATTAGTAAAATACTATTTAGTATACAAGTGGTTAGGTATATACAGATATTTACTTAGTGAAGATATACATATATAACCATAGATTAGGCAACTATGTTAAGCAACCTAGCTATGTTCCTATGATCTAAAAAGAAATAACTTGATGTACTGTGTAAAAGATTAGATATAATGCATTCAACAGTATTTTCCATTCCTGGTAAAGTTTCTGCAGATTTATAATAGATTATGAAGCCTTTCAGACCACAGCGTGTTTTAAAAAGATGAAAAAATATGCAGTATATATTATAGTAGGTCCTAATTCATGAAAATGTTTGAACGAATATCATAATTATTACCATTATATGGTACCATAGCAACACCAAAGAGTATTCAAAACTATAAGGAAATTAGATTGTTTCTTTAATTATTTAATTCATTCATATGTATCATTGAAGAATCAGTTAAATTAGTGTAAAACAGGCTTTAGTCTTCATTACCTTGATCTTGCAGTCACCAATATTATCATATCATTTAATTATTACAAAATATGGTCAATAAACTTGCTAAAAATCAGATCTAAATTCAACTAAACCTGGAATCCTATTTGTGTTGTGTTTCTTGCAATTCTTCATTAAGGAGGACAATGCTTCAAGGAATCCAATCAATGGTTTTTCAATTCTCTGACTGGATTTTGACTGAAAATGGTGCATATTAGTAGTTCTTTTTGGTGAGAAGCTGGTGAAATAAATTAAGACATTAATTAAAAACAAAAACACAGGTTTTTTATGGGAGTAAGTTCACTTCTTTAGTTCCATTCCTATTTCTCTCAGATGCAAAATTTCCATTCAATTCCTGGATTCTCTGAATTGCCTATCCCAGTGATGGTGAACATTTTAGTGACCAAGTGCCCAAACTGCAAATCTCTCTTTCTTGCACGCGTGCCAGAGCCCCGAAGACTAGCTGGCTGGTGGGAGGCAGGGCATCACGACAGTGACAGCTCTGCAAAAGGCGAGATCTTTTTCTCCCGTGAGCTTCTGTTTCGTCATTTGCAGGGAAACTTCTGTTTCCCTGCAAACGATGGCAAGAAACTCCATGGAGAAACATGGTGGAGCTGAGCTGGGGCACCGGCATGCTCTGAGTGTCACCTCTGGCATGCATGCCATAGATTTGCCACCCCTGGCCTATCCTATAGTAGAAGCACCAAATATTTTCTTTGATGGATTCATTTGAAATTTTGAAAGCATGTTGTGGGGACTCCCACAAAAACCTAAGCATGGGCACTTATAAAATATCTGTCTATTAGAAGGCTAACTACAGGGAGTCCTTGACTTACAACAGTTCACTTAGTGACCATTTGAAGTTACAATGGCACACTAAAAAAAGTGACTTATGAGTGTTTTTCATACTTGTGTCCCTGTTACAGCATCCCAATACACATGTATCAAAATTCAGACACTTGGCAACTGACTCATATTTATGATGGTCGCAGTTTCCCTGGGATCATGCGATCCCCTTTTGTGACCTTCTGACAAGCAAAGTCAATGGGAGAGCCAGATTCACTTAACAATCCTGTTATTAATTTAACTACTGCAGTGATTCACTTAACAACTGTGGCAAGAAAGTTTGTTAAATGGGGCAAAATTCACTTAATGAATGTCTCACTTACAACATAAATCTTGGGCTCAGTTGTGGTCGTAAGTCAAGGACTATCTGTGGTGGATTGCTTCTTATCATCCCTAGCTTCCCACCCTCCTAACAAGTCCTCTTAGGTTTGTATATCAGATGTTTAAAAATAATATGTAGAATATCAGATGGAGCAGAAAGCTTGTGGGCACCGAAGAGGTTGATGGTGGACCCACTGACAGTCATGGGGACCTATTGGTTATGATTTTGTAGAATAAAGTGAATGTTATATTGAAGAGCAACTGAGGTTGCTCCAAACTACTGTATATGCAAGCAGGAAAGTACTAGTGAAAACAGGTTTTTAAAAATCTCATATTAAAATATGTTTTCAGGGAAATCAAACTGCATCAATCAGTTCAGAATCAAGAACTCAGATGCATACACTGAAAGGTGGGGGGGGGACTGCTCTATTCTGTTGGGGGAAGGGTTTTCTATTGAGAGATGATAGTTCTTCAATGGCAAAGCCAAGTAATCGATGGGTTCTCATGCAATGCCAAACACTTCGCAGATATTATCTGTTGTACAAGTGTCACGGGCAATTTAACAGAAGATTTCTGGCCATTCTAGTTACTCTGATAATGTCAGCAACAAAAAGATAACTTTAATGTTGGCTGCTCTTATGCGAGAACTGCCAAAGCCTGGTCTGCTCTTTACTGCTGCAATATTTTAACCTAAATAGCTTCTGACACATTGTTGGCACTGCACGCACTTAGGGAAAAACGTTAGATTAAAAAACAATTGTAAATCCTCAGATTTTCATTGATTGGAAAAGGAGGCAACAAAATGAAGGGTGGCTGTTTATAAAGTTGCTTTCTAGCTGAGAGAGAGAACTATGGATCATGTATGACCTCAAATCCTCTTTTTTGTAACCCCTTCCCTCAGTCCACATGTACTGAATTTCAAGAGCAAACCAATAAGAAATTGAAACAATTGTCTAAGGTTTTGTTGGAAATAATGAAAAACAGGTACATGATCTTCCTTTAGGCTTGAAATGAAATGAAATTTTCATACTCCTGTTACTTAATATGCCCACGACAGTGAATGTTCTCAAAAATTAATTAAATATTTGATACTGATATTGGAATAACCAATTATCCCAATATCTGTACCAAGAAAAGCTATTACCTGACCCCATTGTGCAAATACTTATAGCATATTGTATATAATGGAATGGCTTCTACCCAAAAATTCTATGTACGACGGCTATCCACAAAATAGATTATGTTTTTGTCTGTAGCAAGAAGGGGCAAAGCTAGTGCGGCCATCTTTGATCTGTGTGTCCGTCGCTCAGTCTGCATCTAGTTGTGCTAGTGGGAGGTTCGTATCGTTGCCCGTTATTTCACAGCAAACGTTTGAAATGT
>JAEANM010014180.1:0-14106 GCA_017656035.1 Myanophis thanlyinensis
ACAGTCCACAAAGCAGATTTATCCAGAATATTCCACTGGTTGGAACCGCCCCACCTTCCTCAACCACCTTATTCCATATAATGGTTTTTACATTTAATTTATATTAGTTCACACAAACGCACCATTCTCCTATTCTGGCCTGGCCCCTCTGTCAAATTTTAGAAATCATTGTGGCCCGCGAGTCAAAAAGTTTGCCCAACCCTGGCCTAGGCCATGGCTGGCTGGTGAATGCTGAGAGTTGAACTCCATAGGCCTTAAATTTGCCAAAGCTGGACACCCCTGGTCTTGGCAGATGGTCCCATCACATAACACAAGAAGTTCTGTCTGCTGGCATTTCTACAGACTCCCCATTAGTTACAGATCTCTCTCACTCTTTACCGCTAAATATGACTGCAAAATAGGTTCAGCTTTTGTTTTCTGCAAGTTGGGCTCCAGCAAATGTCATTATTTTTGCTGCAAAGATAAACTTTTGCTAAAGTGCTGACTAAGAACCCGAAGAACCTCTTTTACCAAGCGATTCAAATGTGTGAAATTCTCCCGGATTTTTTTTTTTTTTTTTTGCTATTTATACTACAAGGTCAGAATTGTTTATGGAACTTGCCTAGATCTTAGCTCATATTTTTCTTAATCTAAACTGATCAGCATCACTGCATTGTATCCTTTAGTCAGCAGGAAGGAAGAAAATGCAGAAGACTTTTACTTTTAAATTGTCAATAGTACTCCAGGCATTGTCATCTTTCATCCAAGCACATAGATGTATCTTATTTAGTCACTGGCACTTTTTTCTCACATTCCCCCTAACAAAATTCTCTGAGGCAGCTTGCAACAAAATTTTGATATAAATTTTACAGGGAGTATAAAAAATAACTATTCCAACTTGTGACACACTAAATAAAAACATTAAAAATCCATCCGATATCACTAAATATTTGCTAAATAAAATCTATGAGCTGATCTCCAAATTTTAAGAATCGGAGAAGCAGCCAGATTAAAGGTTGCTGGTTCCCGGACTCATTATAGAAAAAGTGGCATTCTGCCACGACACACCATCTTGTCTCTGAGATTCACAGATGATTCAGAGTGAAAAAGAGCTGTTCTTAAGTCAATGCTATTCTCTTTCCAAAAGCTTCTTGGAATTGTGTCTAGAAAAAGATGGGCAGCAGGAATTTTGCTAAGCATTAGCCAACAGTGTGGAGAAATCTATTCAAACAGATAAAAAGGCCAGGCTATCTAAAAGATTATCTATCTCCTATAGTTTGATAAGACCAGGTAGAGTTGGTGTACTTCAGATTCCCGTCACTCAACCACACCATTTATTGGGATATCCAGGAAATCTGTCTCCTCGGTAGTGGCACCTGCCCTATAGAATGATATCCATCAGACATCCAGAACATCAGGTGGGAGCCAAGTCTTAAGTGTTCTTCCAGATCTTGGGGTAAGATGCTGGTGGAATTCTGTTAGTTATGTTTACTTACAGGCAGTGTGCATCTGCCGATGCACAGAATTTTCTTTTTGTTTTTAGTGTAGGTCCGTGATGGCGAACCTATGGCATGGGTGCCACAGGTGGCACACAGAGCCATTTTGCTGGGCACACAAGCTGTCAGCCAACTTACCTCCAATTGAGCATGCACATGCGATTGCGGGTGCACACATGCACAATTGCAGAAACCCAACTGGTCTTCGGGCCTCCACTGTGCATGCGCATGATTGCAGCAGGAAATCCAGCTGGTTTTTGGAGCTCTCCTGTGCATGCACACATAATCGCTCATGTGTGCGTGAGTACCGTGTATGCATTTCACTTGTAAAAGCTGCATGCATACCCAGATGGTGCAGTTACACAAGCAGCGCATGTGGAGGAGCTGCACACAAGTGCGGATGGCATGCGCAAAGCACTACTTTTCGGCACTCGGTAAGTAAAAGGTTTGCCACCACTGGTGTACTGTAGGTTATACAAGTCAGGCAGCTTTTAAATCTCATACAATAAATTTTGTGGCTGAATTTCATGCTAGCTGATGTTTCTAAGCATTTCAAAAATAGCCCTAATTACAGCATTCTGGAGGACTCTGACATGAATGTTACTTTTAATTTTAACCTTCGCTTCCTGTACTTCTACTGCAATGTAGACTACTAATCAATCTTATTTCCTCTGTTGAAGCAATCATGTTATAATTTCTTGCTTAAGTCTGTACTATCTTAGCTGCTGTGCAGTTGCAACAATAAGAGACTACAGTACAAGATGCTTAGAGAAATGGAATGAAAATTTAAAAACCTTAAAAAGAGATTTTGCTAGTAAGTCAACCGATTGCTGAAAGGGGTTTTCAGGACTAGAGAATAGTAAGCATCTACACCAGTGGTGGCAAACCTTTTACTTACCGAGTGCTGAAAAGTACGTGCTTTGCACCTGCCATTCGCACTTGGGTGTGGCTCCTCCACGTGCGCTGCATGTGCAACTGCACCACCGGTGTATGCATGCAGCTTTTACATGTGCAATTCACGTGCACTGTACGCAGGTACTCACGCACACATGAGCAATCGTGTGTGCATGCGCAGCAGAGTTCCGAAGACCACCTGGATTTTCTGCTGCAATTGCATGCATGCACAACGGAGGCCCGAAGACCAGCTGGATCTCTGCAATTGCACATGCGTGTATGCGCAATCACATGTACATGCTCAGCTGGAGGTAAGTTGGCAGACAGCTTGTGTACCCAGCAGGATGGCTCTGTGTGCCACCTGTGGCACCCATGTCATAGGTCCGCCATCATGGATCTACAAAAAAAGGCAGATCTCAATGCAATCAAAAGTTCCAGCAGCATTCCAGAACACTCCAGAGGCCTTGCTTTGGGCCTGGAAGGCCTCCTGGAGCATTCCAAAGGCCAAAAGTGGTTGCAGGGTGTGTGCGCATGCACCCTGCCTGTGACCCATTTTTGCTAGTAGAGGCACCGCGGGCTGGTCCTTTGCTACTTCCAGACTTGGCCCATGGGCCAAATCTAAGCAACCCGCAGGCCAGATACAGTCTGTGGGTCTTGAGTTTGACACCTCTGCTCTAGATAGATGGACAACTGGTGCTACACTTAACACTTAATTAACTAAGAGAGGTAACCTGTGTTGGGGAGATGCCCATCTTCCACTAGGACTCGTTGACTCATAATGGTTTGGGGAAGAACTTCTGTGGCAAAGACCAGGGGTCTTCCACGCGTAAGTGTCAGCAGATATCCTTGTTTCATGAAATGGTGACACATAATCCAAATTTTGGTCTTCAGCTGGTTCTCTGATAACCTATGAAGAAGGAAAAAATTTCCCAATATTTAGAGAAGTCTGCTGTAGTCTACTGTTTTTCAGACTACAACTCCCCAAAGTACCAACCAGCATTCTGGCAATCAGACTCCAAACACATGTAGAGGGAAAAAAGATGGAGGAGATGGAGTCAGAACAAGGAAAATTAATTGTGAAAAGAAAAACATAGATGGCTGCCACCTGATGTGTATCGATGGAATCAATGGACTCCCAGAACAGACTACAGGGAAGAAGTGGACAAATGTAACTCCTGATTTTCATATACACATCACCTGTATGGAATAAGCATTTCTCTCACACAGGCCAAGTTTATAATATTAGGTATATTGATGCTTCAGCCATTTCCCATTCTGAATTCTAACTGACCATTGCAGCATTGGGGGTGGGGGTGGCAGTGGAGCTCATATATTAAAAGGGATTTATTAACTATACAGAGGAATAGTTTGTTAAATGATCCAGAAATCTGAATTCATCAATTAACTTATTAGCCATGTTTTTACACACTTCTCCCCAAATGTTTACCTTAGCAGCTGGAGATGTTGTTTTCCAACTATCAAATGATATTGCTACAAGAAAGAAAAACAAGCATCCTGATTAAAGCAAATAATTTTTATATTGCATGTATCTTGTATGATAAAAGACAGTTTATGAAAGATCACAGGATAGTTTAAAATGGCTGGTCAGATGTATTTTCTGCAACACTTGTCATCCAGCTCTAATCAATTTTCAGATGCAATCTGGAATTTTAGCATAGATCTAGGCTATATTTATTAAAAGCATCTGGGTTTAATTAGGTATAGGTATGTTTTAGATATTTATATTGTTTTAAAATGTGTTTAATATTTTGGTTGCAATATATTCTTTCAATTGTATGCTGTCCAGAGTCATTGACTCAGATGGGCATGTATAAAAATTGAATAGATAGACAGACAGATAGCACAAAAATGATCTATTTCTCTGTGATACGCAGCGGTTTAGAATGACTCAATGCCCTGAATCTCTGAAATTTAGACTAAAGTATTATTAATAAGAAAAAAGAAACAAGCTGAGCTCAACAAAAGAAATACTAATACCTGAAAGGTTTTGCTCCTGTTTGCCAGAATTTTGACAACATACAATTGGGTTTTCAAGAACAGAGACAACTTCACTTGTTTCCCTCTATTAAAAGTTGAGAAAATGATTTGGCAAGGAAGAGCAAACTCCCATGTCACACGTTACTTTGAAAACCAAAGAAAAAAACTCTATGTATTATAGATGCTTATGATTATTTATTAGCTGGCTTAATGCCACAGTTTATTCACAACTGAGTAACTCAAAAGCATTTTCATCACTGATAGCATTTCTACAGCAACATGCTGATTAAGTATTTACAATACTTATTTATCCAGACATATAAATGTGTAAGTTTATCTAATAAATTAATATTTAATATTTTAATTTGTTGCAAAAATGGTATGAAGTGGGAAGAAGAATGCAAATCCATGGATACCTAACGAGTGTCTGGCACAGCAGCTTATCTCAGTTACAATGGTTTTTTTAAAGACAGATTTGGGTCAGGAGGAAGAAACAGATGGCAGTTTCCCAGGTACAGAAATCTATGATTTGAAAAAAAAAAATCCTCCTATGGGAAGACATCTAATGAAAGCTATTTGACTCTCTTCCAAACCTATGTAACAACTGCACCTTTATTTCACGGATAATCTAGTCCAGATTTCCTACATAATATTATCTAGCAAATGCATGCTGCGTTGACTGCAAGAAGAATCTCCTGAAAGAAGACTCAAACTTTGATGCCTGAGGAGCATTTTTCCTCAGCATAAACAGCATTATGAAAAATTTGGATGATGTGCCATCTTCTATCTTTAATTAAGGAAGGTATCAACACAACATGAGATACAGAAAAGAAACAAGATTACTAATGGGATACACAACTTTGCTTAAATCACAGATCTGAGTTATCTTCTGGGCCATGGAGATTGTGTGTCATTCACTAGAATTACTCAACTAGTCCAGCCATGTGGTTTGTGGTCTCCAATGCATATTACTGATAGCGATTTTTGTTATAATTTACAGAAGCTGAAATTTTTATTTACTAATTAAAATTAGAGGTTCTGCTTTTGCTCTAAAATAATTTTCCTAATGTATTTAAGATCTAAGTAGTTAGCGCATCTAAATCAGGCATGTCCAACCTGTGGCCTGTAGACCACATGCAGCCCTGGACAATTTGTAATGCCGCCCCACAAGATGTATATATATATATACATGCATGCATGCATGCATACATACATACTTGCACAGTCCAAGCAATTCCTCTTCACTCAAAGCAATCCAGGCAAGCCAAAAGGTTGGACAACCATGATCGAGATCAATAGAAATCTCCAGAACATGTTCATCAGAAAGAATAAAGATGACAAAATTCAGCCTCCATAGCATCAAAATATAACAGCACTCCAAGATGTAAACAGACCCAAAAATAATTAACACTGTAAATCAATGCTTAAGAAATGAGTAAATACCTCGTTTCAACTGGTATTTGTGAGGATTTTTTAATGTGATGGTATCCTGTCTTGCATTTTGATACGATAAGGGAGACCAAGCTTCCTTAGAAAATCCTTTAGAAGCATCCACCTAAACATAATGAGGAAATAGCCTCAAAATGGAATCCTAAACAATACTGAAACAATTGAAATAAAGCTTCAGGGGTGTGTGATACACTTGTTATTTATCCACATTTGCCCATAACATGATTGCAGGGTAAATATTAAAACAACTGGCTGATTTAAAAACTCCAATTAAGTCAAAAAGTTTGTGCAGATACTTCAAAAAATAATTACCTAACAAGACCCGCCATTAAAATGTGTACAGGTCAAATGCATACGGTCCACATCTGTGGTGTAGATAGGAAGGCATGCCATTTATTTATGTATTTATTTATTTATTAGACTTCAATTTTTAACGCATTTCTTGGCTTAAAATATACATTATGAGCTGAAAACACTGTAATCTACTTATCTCCACTCCCAAGAACCCAACTACAGCTGTTTCTTATTGCTTACTATTCTGGGCTGATTAATTTGGGTCGGTCTGCTCTATTGATTGTGATTACATTGTTTATTTATTCGACATTAATTCAATGAAGCAACTGGAAGTTCTAATGCCTTTGAATGAATCAGTGACCTGGACTTGCCTCTTTCAAAATAAGAGTAGGGGATCAGAATTAATGGTGTAGGTAAATTTACTGAGAGGCAGTCTGGTCTAGTGGTAAAGGCACCAGGCTAGAACACTAGAGATCATGAGTTATAGTCTACCTTAGCCATGAAAACCTTGGGCCATTCACCATCTCTCAGCATGCTCACCTTACTGAGTTGTTGTAGGGAAAATAGGAGGAAGGATGTGTTCACTGCCTTGTGAAAATAATAAATCAATGTGCATAAGCTTGCGTAATGTTGACTTTATCCTACCTCCAAATAGTAGGGGGTAGGATACACTTTTGTAGTATCAAGTGTAGAGAAAGATCGTTGTCATTACATCTAAACCTATACTGTTTAAATCAGGGGTGTCAAACTCAATTTCATTGAGGGCTACATCAGGTTTGTGTTTGACCTTGGGGGACCACTTTGGGCATGGCCAGTGTGGGTGTGGCCAGCTCAACGTCACTCGTTTCGGGGTGCCTGTGGTGGCCTGAGCTTTCTGTCAGTGAAAACGGGCTCCCAAACTCCATTTTCGGCTGAGACAGCCTCCTGCAACTCTCTGCCTGCAGAAATGGAGCTCAGGAGGGCTGTGTCACTAAGAAATTCTGTACTGTCAATTTTTATTATAGTGGGAAAAATGACAATCAAAACTTCGTATTATGGCTAGATGTTAGTAAAATTGAGCCATGGTGGCGCAGTAGTTAGAATGCAGTACTGCAGTCTACTTCTGCTGATCACCAGCTGCCAGCAGTTTGGCAGTTTGATTCTCACTGCCTTGAGGTTGAATCAGCCTTCCATTCTTCTGAGGTTGGTAAAATAAGGACTCAGATTGTTGTGGGCAATATGCTGACTCTGTAAACCACTTAAGGAGAGCTGTAAAGCAATGTGAAGCAGTATATACATTTAAGTGATATTGCTATTGCTAAAAGGAACTGACTGAAAATATGTTTATGTGTATGTACATGTACGCAAATTTGTAATACACAAGTACTTTCTGTATAATGCAAAATACACACAGGAAGTTGATGCAAACAAGGCTATTTGCCTGTTGCTGGAGAGAGTCTAGTATCAGGAAGAAGAAAAGTATGTCCTTACAACTCTCAACAGACAAGCCATCATGGTTAATGGTGAGGAGGATGGGATGCAATCCAGCAACAGAACTATATATTGCCAATCTGAAATTTTAGGATCTAGCAACAGAGATGACATTCTAGTGCAGGGGTCTCCAACCTTGGCAACTTTACGACTTATGGACTTCAATTCCCAGAATTCCTCAGCCAGCGCATGCCCACAAGTTGAAGCCCACAAGTCGTAAAGTTGCCAAGGTTGGAAACTCCTGTTCTAGTGTATATTGATTCCCACAGATAAAAAGCAGATGAAAAACAGAATCTATTTAAATCAGCCCAATTTGACTTTTTAATCAGCCCAATTTGATAGTGTTCTTTTTAAAAAAATGACTATCATTGAGCCTCATCATTGAGTTATCATCCATTTGCTTTATTTAAAGCAAAGGTGCATTTAAAAAAAGGTATTACCTATGGACTGGCAGATCATTATTGAATGCACACCATTGCCAATCAAATTAACATTAATAAAAGATACAAGCAGAATATATTTAGTTTTTAGGATATGTAACAAGTATAATTTAAATTTAAAGCCAATATCTGTGTTATATTATTATTTATAAATATTACAAAGGAAGAGAAAAAGGGAAGATGCCTCCCTCCAAAGTAGAATAGGTAAATATTTAACTTCTAACTTTCTTCTTTGTGCTCCAGCTTACAATACTGGTTGGCATAAGCTTTGAAACCATTATTCCTGATGAATGTCCTTTACTGTCCCAACTGAAACCTACCATTCTATCAAAATTATTTTTTTATGGAATGAAGCTGTGGTAAGTTCTATCCTGGGGTTGCCCAATAGGTCGATCGAGATCTACCGGTCAATCACAAAGATCGTGTGGGTAGATAGCTTGAAGAAAGGAAGGGTCCGCCACGGCTCGTGTTCATTTAAAAAGTTTTCCTGCCTTTTGCTGCGCTTTGGAAGCGGGATTGCTCCTGGGCGAGCAGCTGGAAGAAGAGAAGCCACCACTACAGCTCATGGAAAGGAAAACTTTTTAAAATGAACATGAGCCGCGGTGGTGGCTTCTCTTCTTCCAGCTGCTCACCCAGAAGCAATCCTGCTTCCAAAGCGCAGCAAAAGGCAGGAAAAATTTTTAAAACTAACACGAGCTGCATGAAGAAAGGAAGCCCCACCCACCCCTTCCTGACCCAGTGGGCGGGGCCAAATGCCGTCATTGCTATCAGTATGGCAGAAGTAGCTCACAAGCCCAAAAAGTGTGGACACCCGTTCCATCCGATCACCCCAAAAGAAAGATGCATACTGTTTTTCTACAATGTTACGTTCGGGAAGTTTGAGAAAACTTCCCCCCAATATTGAACTGAACATTTCCATCATATTTTGGGGACTTACATGCCTAACTACAAAAGGTGGCCTGTGCTCCGCTTCTGTTTTGAATCGAACACCTTTCAGGTTCAGGGAAGATGGTGGCTGGTGCTTATCTCTGCAGACTTCGTGGAGACGCCTTCTGGGGCTCGGGGATGAGGAGCGGGACTCAAATGACCTCGAAAGCCTCTTACAGTTTCGGCTTTTTGCTGCCTTATGTTGCACTGGTGAGATGCTCCTTTTTTCGGGTGACGTTGAAGGCACCCTTTGTAACTTGATTTTATTGCGATCCTGCAAAATATATCTGATTTGTAATCTCAAGAATCAGCTGGGAAGGCAATACAGGTAGTTCTCGACTTACAACAGTCCACTTGGTGACCATTTGAAGTTACAACGGCTCTGAAAAAGTGACTTGTGATCATTTTTCACACTTATGACCATTTCAGCAGCCCCATGGTCACATGATTTACATTCGGACGCTTGAAACTAACTCACATTTATGATGGTTCATGAACCCAGGGTCATATCATCCCCTTTTGTGACCTTCTGACAAGCAAAGTCAATGCGGAAACCAGATTCACTTAACAACCGCATGATTAATTTAACAACTGCAGCAATTCATTTAACAAATGTGGCAAGAAAAGTCATAAAATGGGGCAAAACTCACTTAAGAAATTTCTCGCTTAGTAAGATAAAATTTGGGCTCAGTTGTGGTTGTAAGTTGAGGAATCTCTGTATTAAGAGTAGAGATAAGGAAAAAATAGATTTGAGCAAATGTAATTGGCTCTAAAAATGACCATTTATTAAAATTACTTACAGTATACCATTTGCTGGGAAGAAGTGGAAGCTCTGTAATAGTTGTTCTTGTTGAAAATTCTAATTTTGGTGCAATGCCCTTTAAACAATTTTAACATGAGGGATTAATATAAATAAATGCATGCAGAACAAGATAATATATAAATGCACCACATGAGATTGCAACTGTTCATTTTTCATTAAGTTGGAGAACATCAGGTAAAATAGAAATGAATTTAAATTAACGATAAATGCATGTGCCTACAAGTTACTTCAAATAAGCATGTAAAGATTACATCATAAATTTACTGATTGCTTCCAAGTAATATTTTTATTTGCAACTCAGATTCTAGCTAGTAGTTATGCCAAGCTATCGTATTATTTCCGTTATCTCAAGGAACAGCAACATGGGGGTTGATTAGCAAATTGCTTTCTTTGATTTACATATGTGTGTTTCCAATTTTAATTGCTGAATCAATTTCTAATTTTATATAGACTATATTTCCTTCCAGCAGAAGGGATCAGAGTTTGCTAGACCTACTTAGCTATTACAGGTAATCCTCGACTTATGAGTCTGAAATTATGCTTGTAAGAAATGTTGGCCGTTAAGCAGGTCACATGACTGATTTGATTTTACGTTTTTCCCCCAACAGTCATTAAGCAAGGCAATTGTCCACAATGGGGTTTTTTTTTGCCATAAACCGGAAATAGACACCAGTTTCGACAAAAAACATTGTAAACTGTGGTCATGTGACTACAGGATACTGTAAATGGCGGCTAAATGGACCAGCTGCCTATGGCCTAAAACATGATTACATAATTGCGGGGGGAGGCAGCCATCAGAACTTCAAATCCAGGTCTCAAGTATCTTTTGGGAGTTTTGTTGTAACTTTGACCGGTCATGTCAAGAACTACCTGTATAAATGCCTACTTTAGATAAATCATGACACAATTTGGGAAGGGGGGCTCTCAATAAGTACCCACAACTCCCTTTGTAGCTTTTTGAAATCTCCCGCCATGTCCTTAGCCTGGGATGAGGCTTCAATTTTTTGACATCACTATCCTGAATTTATGATGTATTTTTTCTCCCTCAGGGCTTTTAAGGTCATTATTGCTGTTTCCCAACATTATTTCCATTTGAAAACATAAAAGGCACTTTCAATATTGCACAATATTACAAAGGCACTTGTACTTAAGAATTAAATACATATTCAAAAAAGAATTAACAGATTGAAAGGAGTTCTCTGTCAACAGCTTTATCAGATGAAAATAAAGATGAATGATTGCAAACTCTGGTAACATATTTTTTCATAAAACAATCATATGAGTTGGCAAAAATTGAGGGGGCAAACCCAACAATTTCCGCCTATGAAATCTCTGTTATTATCTTTCATAATTCTGGGGCTGTCCAGACAACTGCTGAGAATTGTGGGATTTTAATTCTGGCCCATTTCAAGGACACCAGATTAAATTAAGGTTGCACTAGCACATAAAGATTTTTTTAAAAAAACACGCCCAAAACTTTGGCACAGGCTTTGTCACATAAAAAACAATCCAAATTCCAAGTAAAAAATTAAGCTCTTCCCATACAGTGCAATGGCTTATCACTAACTTACTAACTACTGTTTTCATTATGTCAACTGAGGTTATCACTGTGGTATATTTTACTCTTTGAATGATCAGAATGGTTTCACTATAAAGGGCTTTGTGCTGTTTCTGCTTTGAAGAATTGTTAACTAAATAATGTTCACAAATAAAAAGCAAGAATTTGACAGATCAAATAATTCATATCAAGATCAGGTTATTGAGCAAGTAACCTGTCTTTAGTAGATGAAATCTCATTTCATACCAACATACCGGGAAAGAAGGATGGATGTTCATTAACAGCTCTCGATCCACTCCAGGATATGAAGGAGTCAGCTTTGGCTCAGGAAATAGAAAATACCGAGTGTTTGTTTCATAAAACGCCAGCTCTTTTCCATCTGAATAGTAAATAGAGAATTGTATCCCATGGAATACGTTTGACCAACGAAACATACAATGTCATCACATTGTACCATAGTTCAAAAAGACAAGTAATTATAATGTCCCCCATGACACGTTCTGTCCCACAGTGAACAACAAATAGAATTCATACATATGGTATAAGTATTGGAATCTGGGTTCTTTAGCCAAATGGAACAAGCAGTACGTTCACATGTATTTCATATTTCTTCTTTACACAAGCAGATAAAGTAACGCAACAGAGAGAATGATGCATGATGAATAAACCCTATATTATTCCCAGGTGGGCTAAAAATATAAAGCCGTTTCAAGCGGGGTTTGTTATTCATTTACAAATTATAGCTTGTTCAGATTTCATAATCCCAAATCCCCTATTCAAACATCATGGTCAAATCCGAAAAAGGCCTTGTACCCACAGACAGCTAATAAGCTCAATCGTTTCATTTACAAGAATGCCTAGTTTATGTGCTGCGTGCAAAAGCTTTGCATTAAATCCGTATGTTTCAATGCAAGGAGGAGAAGAAAATATTGCTGAATTTCCAGTCATCGTGACAACACCTTTTAAAGACACAAGAATCCCCAATTGTATAAAGACCTTCCTAACTGAAGTCAAAGGCTATATATCGTATTATTCATCCAATTAAAGACTTCAATAATATTTGAAATGTGCTGCTGAACCATGTTAGGAACACTGCTGGGATGTGTGTATGTGTGTGTGTGAATGTATGTGTGTAATGGGGGGGGAGATAGAGAAAGTGAGTGAAAATGTCATTCAATAAAACTTTTCTTCCATTGAGGATTTTTTCCTTTTTTGCAAGAAATTACTTCAGGGTTCTCAGGTGGTCATGAACAATAGTTTCCATATTACTCTCCTGACTTATAATACAGTTTAGGACCATAAAGCTATCTAAAGCCATTCCAGGATTTTCTCTGTACAGGTAGTCCTCATTTAGCAACTGCAACTGGGATTGGCAATTTGACTGTTATGCAAAGCAATTGCTAAGGGAGAAAACACATGAGTCACATTTGCTTACGATTTTACACTAACTGGCTGTAATGGCAAACAAGCGACTGGCAAAGAAAAATGCAAGGATTGGTTGCACAGTTACTTTTTCATCGCTGTCATAACTGCAAATGGTTGTTGCCTAAGGCAGTCACTAAACGAGGATTACCAGTATTTCCTGTAAGGGCAGAGGAATCATCATAATATACAGTTGGAAGGGACCTTGGAGGATCTATGAGGTGGAAGTAAAAAAACCTCAAGGTGGCGGCTACTCCCACACGGTCATCAATGGAAAAAAGAGGCAAGACTTCAAACTGTATTGTATATTTGTATTGGCCCTTCTGACTTTTTAAATCCCACCCCTCACAGATGTACCTTCCCAAAGACCAAACACCTTTCCCTGATCCTTTGCAACAAGCTCTAAATAAGAGTTCTATGCTGAAAGGAAGCCCAGCACAACTTGTTAGCAAAAGAGCGAGATTTGGTTTTGCCATTTGCACAAAATGAAACATTCGGCAAATTCGGTTAGCTATCAATGAAACAGCCTTCTTCACTAGAAATTAAAGAGGATTTTCCCCTTCAGAAGCACACGTGCATGCTTCAGCTGCAGTGAAGCAAGTTGCTAATTGCAATGATATAATTTAAACCTACCCATAGGAAAAATGGATAAATATAGCACCTGCTACTGTTTCTCATTGTAAAATATGTCATTTTTCTCAGTGACATGGGATTTGATTTTCCATTCTCCCTGTCCTCCAGGATGCATCATTATTATATATAATTGTATTTGACCCTTCATTATCTTGAAGCATGTGGCATCACCAGAAAGTATTGTCTGTTCGCTTTCATGCATTTTGTCAGCAAGGGTTTATTTTTAGATTTCAATAGCAAAGCAAAGACATTTCATTTGGGAATGGCAAGATTCACAGCAATGTCCAGTTACCAGAGAGGGAGGCTTTGCAATGAAAACATATATACGTCTCCTTCAAAATAAGTCCCAGTGAATTCACCTAACGATATAAAAAAATTACATATCCCAGCAGTTGAAATACACCAATGTAAAAACATAATCAAAGGTTTCAAGGATACACAGGGTTTATTGTGATTATTCCTACACCTCATAATAACACAAAATTGCATGTTCTCTTGAGAAACAGCCACATGTGATGTGATGATACAATGAGAGAGAAAGCAGGAAAATGAGAGAAAGCAGGAAAATAGTCATTCTGCACTGGATACGTGGGTGCATCTGTCTGTGAACTCCAAATACTCATCTTTTGTTTATCCCAGGGGTGGGCAATTATGGCTCCTTCATGACTCGTGGACTTCAACTTCCAGAATTCCTGAGCCAGCATGGCTGGCTCAGGAATTCTG
>JAEANM010014181.1:0-14106 GCA_017656035.1 Myanophis thanlyinensis
AATTCACACATCTAACGTTTCATTCCTTCCTTCAGTCGTTAAATTCATCATTAACGTTTTTTCACATTTTTACCTTCAAAATGGGAGACCTAAACCTCCCTCCTCCTCTTTCGAGGGTCACAGTTCAAGTGGAACAATTGAAACAATTCTATACAGTAAAAACCTTGAACATGCGCATAGTACCTTCATACTTGCACAGAAGAGACAATTTTGAAAAATCTTTATAGTAATAGCTACAAATATTTGAGTATATGCCTTGAAGTCTATAAACAGAAAGATCTACAAATTTGTTTAGTGAAATGCTTAAAGCTGGTCCAAGACAAATATATTACCTTCATGTTTACTTCTGTAACTTCAGAATAATTTGTAGATCATGAGGGAAAGGGCTTTAATTTGGAGCTGCAAAATTAGCACATATATTTTTCATAAAGATAGTTATTTTATGTGCTAAGCTTCTTCAGAGTTAACAGTATTTAAAGTGAAAATACATAAATTGCATTTTATATTATAAATATTAGGATTAAATGACCTTTGTGTAAAAAAAATTGTTATGCATGATAAAAGCCTTGTTCAACTCTACCAGCAATGTCATTGAAATGACATTAGCCTCTTGGAGACATCCTCATAGTCAGTGGTGATGCTTACAGGTAAGAAAGTCTTCACTGGCAGGCATGTTATTCAGAATGCCCCAGGGTGACCATTCCATGTAATGCCTAAGTGGAATTACGATCTTTAGCTATAGAAAAATACATATATTGGTACATAAATATGACATTCTATAAAGAGTTTATATTCATGGCACAAATGAAAAAGAAATAGAGACAGAAATAATAAATATTTGGTCTGTTGCATCCAGCTTCTAATGGGAGCTTTTGATAGACATTACTTCCCAAAAGAGACTTTAATGTCTTTGGATCATAATTTAAAGTTCCATTTGAAATAGTAGATATGCACAAAATATAGTAGATATAATAGTTAAATATCAAGTTAAATATTCTGAATGCAAGTTGATCATATGTTGGGTTTCATACTATTGAAATTGTAAACATTAGGACTACTATGGATTGCTCATAGATGGTAAAAGCCTTTTTCCTTTTATTCATAGTCTTGTTTTCTCCATTATTAGTTGCATTGTTAATTTCCTTACTGTATGTATTCGAACCAGAATATTAATGAAAATGTCCTATGTTTATAAGACCTTTCCATTAATATTTGTAAATTCTATGAAAGTATTTGATGTGACATATACTCAAATATTTAGATTAAATCCAGAAAGCTTGAACAAGCTTGTATTATATTGAACTTTTCATAGCTTGAGCCACAGTTCCTAGCATGTTAAAAAAAAAAAAACTTAAAAATTCTTAAAGCCCTGCCAATAGTTTATAATTCCATATTCTAGAAGTCTAGTATTTCATCTATCTCTAAAATGGAATAGAAGTTATCAATTGGCTTAAATTTTTCAACATTTCATATTAGTTATAAAAGTAGATGGCTTCAATTTTGTAGCTTGGCATTTTGAACCAATTTTTTTACATTTATTTCTGTTATAGCTTGACAGTGCTCTTCTGAAATGCTCTTCATTTTTATTTATTTTTTTACAGTTTATTGCAAATTCCACTGCGTTATATAAATTCAATTCACTCGTCTTACCTATTTGTGGATTCAACCTCATAAAACAACTTTCTCCTATGGACAATATTCTTAAACAATAACACTTGTGCTTTTCATACTTGTAGATCCGAGTGGTGAATGCATTTCGTAGTTCCTTATATGAAGGATTGGAAAAACCTGAGTCCCGAAGTTCAATCCACAATTTTATGACTCATCCTGAGTTTAGAATAGAAGATTCTGAAACTCATATTCCACTTATTGATGATACTGATGCTGAAGATGATGCTCCAACAAAACGCAACTCAACTCCTCTTCCACCATCACCCAACAAAAATAACAATGCGGTTAATAGTGGAATTCATCTTATGACAGACTTGAGTAAGTCTGCTACCTCTTCATCCCCAGGGAGCCCACTGCATAGTTTGGAAACATCACTCTGATTGTATGCTGAATGTTAATACACTAGCTGCATTTAAAGAAACACATTGAAACTGGGCTTTCTCCCTCACTATGATGGACAAGATGATATTCTTGTCTCGGACTTCAACAAGAAGATAAAATTGTACGAATGTAGATTTATTTTTTTAAAAAGAAGCTTTCTGCCAGACTTCAGGGTGCTTTTCTGTGGGAGGGGAAAGTGGGAGTAATAATGAACTCTGACAGATAAACAGTAACTTGCTTATGTGTCCTGTGGATCATTAGTTGTACTTAAGAATGGCCCATAAGAATGTCTTACCAGAACTTATGTTCTTAATTCCTTTGATGAGAGGGCTGGATTGGGCAGGAGAGCCCAGAATCACCAAATTTATAATTTTCATTTCTGCTCTTGGCTGTTAATAATTTGAATTATTTATGTTTATAAATAATGCAGATCTGTTTACAAGGTTTGTAGATACTTTTTTGTTCCTGTTCAGAGATGGGAAGTTTCCTTATAAATGATGTAGAAAAATTTAGTCCATCAAATACTGCTGTATTTTCAGGAAAGGGTGTTTCTATTGAAACTGTACTAAAAAATTTGCCTGCAACTTACCTTGTTAAATATTGTAGATAAAATTGCTACTACTAATAGCCAAATAGATAACACTAATGCTTTGTAAAACAAACAAACATGAGCAATGGTGTTCTAATGAAGTTATGGCCTCTGTCCTAATTAGTTTCTTAAACATTTACTACTTAATGGTTTTGAAACAATTGTAAAAAATTTAAAAATTCAGAACTCGCTGAACATGTTCAGAATTTAATAGAGGATTGTTTAATGCAGGACCTATGATGGAACTTGCTTGAAATACTTTTGTTATCTCAGGCAAAATGGATTAAATCAAAATACATCAGAACATTAGTCCTTGTTTTTGTCTAGAAACAGTAACTTGGTGAACTGTAAGTGGAGCTGTTTATTTTTCTGACCTACATAACTTTATAGCATGAAAGCTATTGGTATTTGGAAAGTTATGATAGTTAACCATACACTGTTTTGAAATTCATTTGAGTTAAAATAAATCCCCCTTTTTGATAAAAATAAATATGCGGCAATGGTTTTTATAGAATCCAGCCTCTTTATAAATGTTAGGGTTTGGTGGCTTCACTAGATGCTAAAGAACAAAGACTGTGGACTGTTTCTGATTTTATGCAGAAGAGGTGCTCTGGAATATATGGAAGTATGAATACAACATCTATCGGGTAACACTTTAAAGCTGCCATGCAATCCAAGGGGAAAAAAGTTGTAGACAAATTTTCTTTGCATTCCTGCATGTTCCAAAACCCCTATTCCTGATCTGAAGCACTGCACAGTCCAATCCTCATTCACGAGAGTGAGAGATAGAAATAAATCACCTTTTCCATTCTAAAAGAAAATATAAATAAAAGTATGTTCTCCGATATGCCTATCTTTGACAATTTGTTTTTCTTAACCAATAATTGGAAATGTCCATTTTTCTTTTTGTGTTTATTATCAGTGTCTAATTTTAATTTTTGCTTTCTGATTATTTGGGATGTATTCTTTTTGCCAATCCAGCCCAATAGAGTAAGGCTAAATACCTTACTGAAAATATAGAGCTGGTAAGGAGAAACATGATCTTCTGTGATAATACATTTTCTCAATCATGACAGAATAATTTTTGACTCTTCAGAATGATCTACTTATATTTTTTTCTGAAAGAGATGTATATTCCTCATAAGAAAACTTGGAACATGTCTGCTGCTAAACCAGACATTAAACTTGTCTGGGAGCTGAGCTAACAAAGGAAGAAGATAATGCATCTTAAATTTAGAATATAGCATTTAAGCACCTCAAGAATATGATAGTCACATCTATGAATTTGAGACACATGTAGTTACAGCTAGATTTTATCATTAAGATTTCAAGTAAAATATACAGGGATATGATAATGGTTAATTGTCCTTTCATTGGACACTATATCCATCCATAAGGTTTTGCATATTGTATCCAAATATCAACCATTCATTTTCTAGTTGGTTTGTCTTTTATCCTATTTAGAGAACTTACTATTTATGCTGACATAGTAATTATTTTCAGATTCTTATTTTGTAAGTGGATAAGAAGTATAGTTTGGAAAGGTAGTATTTATGTAACTGGGAGAATGATGTAACTGCAACGCATATTGAAGAATGAGATGTAATTGTTCAAACTATCTCAGCTGTGTATGATTCATTATAGTTGTTATTTTTTAAACTCACTATTTGGAAAGATTTTCTTTTCTTTTAATGGTAATCATCATTTGAATGTCCAAATTCTAGAGTGAATTCTACAGTGAATTCTTGAGTGAATTTCTCAAAGAGAAATTTAATTTACACACAAATTAACTTTTTCAATCCTGTTGACTTCAGTCTTAATAGTAAGTGTAATCTAATACCAAGGATATTTGTTCTATAATTTTACTACTATGAAAGCAACATAATTTCATTATTTATTAAAGTAGTCATTACTGCTTTTCAATTACTGACCCCACATTGCTTTTCCTGCTTGTAAGGCTTACTTTCATTTTGCTTGATGCAACTTAAATAAATAAATATGCTGTTTATCTGTCTTTGAATGGGGATTGAAATCTCTGAAAATATTTTACTTGAAATACATAATTTTATTCTGAATATGTAGCTTGTTCTGTATCTGACTTTTTACTTTGTGATATGTACCTCATTAGGATTTCATTTTGAAATATTGTTTGAAAATTTTAGCTAAATATATGGATTCAAACCAAATTAATATTCAGGACAAATTAACATTTGCAAAAATAGATAACAGAGAATAGACTTAATATTAGATAATCTAAAACTGATTGCATATATTAATACAATAGCAGCTTTCCATTCCATTGTGTTTGAGTCCACTTTGTTCTTTTGAAATAAGATGAAGGATTTCTCTGTTTTTTATAGCATAAAATAAGGAATCAGAAATACAAAAGGGGAATTAGCACAATCACTTACAGGTGGTTGTTTAATTTTCAACCCAGAATCTGCTTTAAAATTTGACATAAAAGTGATGATCCAGTTGTGGGTAGTGTGTCACTTTAATAAAATGAACAAGAAAGAATATCCTCCAGTCTGAGCAGATTCAGTCTCGGGGATATCTTTCAGGAATCGAAAGTCATTCTTGTGAAATAATGACTTCATGATTGAAAAGATATACAAAAATACATTTTAAATACTTACATCTTTTCACTTCAACTGGTGTTTTCATCTTGCTGAACAGATGAAATTCTGAAACATTTCTATTTTATCAACATATCACAGTTGCATACACAGTTAAGAACTTCCTCTGACAAAGGATTCCAGTTTTATGTTATAAAAAACTAAATGATAGAATAAATCCTTTTTGTTATAGCCTTCTATTCCAGAGTCTCCTGGAACATTTTGTCATGGCATAGCATATTACATCGCTAAAATAATTAATTTCCACATAATGGTTGTAGCTATGGGTATGTTCTAGATAATTTAAATGGAAAGTAGCTTAAATCTGAAGGATTTTATACACTGCTTTTACTATTTCCTACTTTAATCAGGTAATGTTGTGTGATGAGATTGTACGATTCATATTCTGCAGCCAGAATACTGATTTAGAGTTACGGAAATTAAAGTCCAGTACATGCAGGGAGCAGCAATAAGACTTTTGCATAAAGTTTTTCCATTTATTTAAAACTTACTAGTAATCAGTTTAGTTTGGTGTTCCTTATATTCTCAGAGAAGAAAATCTACCCATTCCAAATAATGTTAGAAATTATGTAGCTGGTTGTCAAAGGTCCATTCTACATGACATGTAAATTAGTGGTAAGAAAGTTAGTTGCAAAGGTTTTTTAAATGTTGGCCATAACTCATCTTTTGTTTTGATTTTTAATCCCATAGAAATACAATTTACTATTGTGCATTTCAATGCCAATATAACATATAATTTAAGATAAATGAAATTGAGCTTGACAATTTATCATCATCTTGATAACTTTCTTTTAGTAACTCTCAGGTTTCAAAAAGGAGGGTATTAGATTTAAATCTTGGTAAAATGGAATTTATATTTAGGCCTATAGAATTTAGCTGCCTTTGGAATTACTGTATTACAATTCTTACTTTGGACACTCAGCTCCACCACATTTTATGAATAAATAATAGTTGCATCCTATACTTAGTACAGTTTCATTTTATGTCTTTTTGATGCACACATTTTTGAGATGAAAACAGCCCTCTGAGGGGGATTCAGATCTGCCTGATACAATTGTTTATTAATAATTTTATTAATTGATTTCTAATAATTTGGGTTTATTAATATTTTAGAGTTATTTTATTGTGTTATTACAAACCACATAGGACCCTGACACTGGCATACAAACGTTCACAAATTAAAATGTTCAGCCTATATATTTTCATATACATTTGTGATTACATGTATACTAAAATAATTTTTATAACCTAATGCTTTTTTCTAGGATGATTTTTTTTCTGAAACTGAAGACCGTGAAACAAAGGATTATTTTACTTAAGTCTGGGGAAAAAATCAGCATTGACTTGGCTGAAAATGACATACCATTAGGCACAAGGTTTCTCTGTTAAAAGTACAGGTGCTTCAGAAAGTTGCAGATGTGACCCATGCAGCACTGCACAAGGAGTTTATCAACAAAACTAAGATGGCAATCATGGCAGCGCTATCAAAGCCTCATTTCTTTCTATGTAAGTGCAACATCACCATCCAAAAGATGTGGAGTTTCAGTTATGATGCTATCATTGCCATTTTGACCACCAGGGATTTGTGGGTTTGTGAAGCATTTATTCTTGTTAATTGTAAATGCTATGCAGCTGTTTGAACAATTGATGCACTGCACAATAATATGAGTATTAGTTTATTATTATTTGGAATACTTGATTAAATATGATGAAAAGTTGTATAAAGCAGCAACATCTGCAAGGCATGAACTAGTAAGACATGGATGTGTCATGATCTAAGACCTGTCCCTTTTGTACATCTGTGTACAGAGGAATGGGATTTGGGTTATGATTCTGTGTCAAACATTTTGTACTCTCACACTCATTCTGCTGAAAATAATGGTCTGTGTATCACAATGACTTACAAGTATTAAGCAAGTAATAATAATGGTACCCAAATGAATTTTTAACCTGCATCTAAATATTCTTGGGTATAAAATTAAACATGAAAGCTGTATGCCATTTTAAGGCAGTAAGATGCTGAGAAAAAGAAATAGTTCTAAACACAATTTCATTTCTGTTTGATTTGGATGTTGTATATGTGTCATTGTATGTACTGATTGAATTTTATGATTCATTTTAAGATTTGTATTTCACAAATATACGTAGTTTTGTTTCTAAACAATACATTTTGCTGAACATTTCCATTGTGTGATATGCTGGATTCATATATTTGTACATCTAATTTTTAGATAGCCTTTGCTACTCAGTCTTCAGTCTACAAGCTTCCATTTTTTGAAACAGGAGATAATACCTCAGAAGCACCATTTTTTAAAAGCAGAAATGAAAGCCTGAAAATTAAGATTCAATCCGTTCTGGAGTCTGTGCACAAATGGTAAATTATTTTAACCTGTCTTCAACAATAAAACTATATCTCTATAGATATAGAATACACACGAGAATACATTCTTTGGTCTTATCCATACAGTATACTTTTTCAACCATGACAAGTGTAGTATAGCAAGTTTTTCTAAGTCTTCATTCATTCTGTCATATGACCAAAATATATTTTTGTTTACTCAAAGTTTATCCTTTATTTGATCTAGGGTCAGTTGACTAGTTCTTGAATATGTTGCTGTATTTTTAATACCCCACATCCACAATTTGAGGTCATACTTTCTCAATGTGTATCTTAAACTAGTGCATATACCTACTGAAAAAACAAATTTAATTATTCTTATTTATTGCCAAATAAATGCTTACCATTCATTATTATCTTCTTTGCCTTAAACTATGAGTTCACTGAGAATATTTGTTGGCATTAGTGTTTAATATTAGTATACATTTTCCATTTTTTAGTCTTTATTAAATCCAAAAGTAATAACCAGCTAATGTAGCGGCATTGTCTGCATATCTCAAACTATTTTAACTGTTTTGCCTCCACTTTTCCCCACTGTTATCTTCCAATGAGATAAATTGATATAATGATAATATGCATCTTCCTGTCATATTCATTGCTATTCTTGAACAACTGAGTTTCTCAAAAACCCAAATTTCACACTTGCCATTTTTTTATTGTAAGTCTCTCCAAAATCAACCGTAATATATTTCTGCACACCCATTTGCCTTAATATATTTCACATTTTGGCATAAACAACTATACAGTAAATACAATAACCATTTTCAATGAAGTATTGGTCGTATATTCTCTTGTTTTCTCATATTAACTATGTTAATCTAACTGTCTTTTACCCCATATCCTCTGCCTTTTCTGAAACATGCCTATAATCCAACTTGTCTTTTTCCATGGACTTCTGAGTAAGTTTAGCAAATTCTGAGTAAATTTAACTTGCATAAAAACTAGCACCTTAACAATGTTACTCTCTTTGTAGGGTCTTATTTTTCAAGTACTGTAGTACAGTATATTACATTTGATCTAAAGTGGCTAGTTTTGGTCCACTAAGTATTCATTTATTCCTAATGTCTAAATAGCTTAATCAAGTTTTAGAGCCTTAATTAAATCAGTAGTACCAGTTAATGAAAGTACCATAGTCTCATATGTCAAAATTAATTTAGAGACTATTAACTATTTCAAAACTATTTTCTAATTCTACATCATAGTTGTTCTTGCTACATTATCTTCTGATATTTCAATTTTAAATTCAATGGATTAAAATGTAATACAAGTAATATGCATATATAAAATCTTGCCCCAGCAACAGTCAAATTGCTATAAGAAATAATTGTCACATTTTTCCCTAGGTACTTAACATATATTTATTAAAATATTTGCTTTTTGAAAAATAGATACAAGAGTTAGAAGATTCTATCTATTAAAGAGTGCCAGTGTGAAATACTCAATATTGACTGAAATGATTTTGACTCAATACATTAATAACATTTTATGTTACATTGATATAATAGTAAATGTAGTACTGAGAATCATGTTTTGCATAGTATAGCTATCCCAAAGATTACAATGATCAAACTGCCTGTTTAGTTACACATTTACGTATCCAAAAGTAATAACCATTAAATCTGTGACAAGGGTAAACGGTTCCATCTGGAAGGCTCTCCCATTAAATGGTAAAAGACATATATCAAGATTTTTGCATTAATGCTATTAGAAAAAAAATCATGATGGCTTTTCAAATGTTTCTGCTTTAGTGAGGCATATAGAGCTATAATTGATTGAATTTGTCAAATTTATTTTCTTCATATATAGATGCAACATATTGACAGTAAACCTGACACATAGACTACAAATTTTTTGTAATCCATCCTGGATTTACAGAAGTTCAGGGGATTAATAATATTAGTAATGTATATCTATCATAAAAATTTAAATAAATCATTCTGGTGTCAGGGTTCCACACAACATCAGCAACACAATCAGAATTCCAAAGAGACAAAGTCCAAAGAATAAGATTTTATTAAGACGTTATTCTGGTATGGTCTGGAGAAATCTTGAATCTAAAATTCCCGGGCTTTCTCTACCCAAGTAAAACTGAAAGTTCCACCCCACTAATTATTACACGTTAAATTCTCACCAACCCCTTCAAAAAGAGTTCCAATGTTTCACCTAAGACTTCCCACCACAGGTGTCCGCAGTCCAGAGAAACTTTCCCATGAGAACTATTACTAAAAGAATGTAAACTAGATAACGCCAAGTCAGCATCATCAACCCCCACTCCTCCAACCCGGCGACCTTGCAAAAGAAGGAAAAATGTGTCAAAGCTAAAAGGCCCCATATAATACACAAAGAAATGGCTACTATTGTTCAACAGAAAACCTCTAATCCAAAATGTCCTTTTAAGCTTGACATTGGTTCTGCAAGATTTGGAAAAGGTCTCTGGTAGGATGACAAAGGAAACTTTTAAAACATATTGCCTCAATATGGATTTTCTTTTTTCTTTTTAAATTAATCAATATATTTGCTAAGATTATTACACATAAAAAATGTATAGTTAGTCCCCATCATATTACCAAAATTGAGCCCAAACTTTCTGTTGCTAAGTAAGGCAATATTTATTTCTGTATGGAATGCAGATAAACATTTGTCTTTTTAATTGTCTGTATTATTTAGTTTTCTTTCCGTTTGTACTCAATCAATAAAAACAAACCAAAAGTGCATTTAATATGAAAGTAATTCAACAAATTCTTTGTCACATTTTCCTGGCCCTTTGAATCTTGAAAATGGATTGGCTTTGCTTAGCAATGCTATTAAGTTTATAAACTACTGTCCTAATTTTCATAAGTAATGATCAAAGATCAATATTATTTGAAGACATAAATGTACTTTTTCAATTATATACAAAGACTTGGAATGTATAATTTTTTAAAAAATGCCTTTAATTAAAAAGAATAGAAATTAGAATAAATTATATAGTAAAAGGTTAAAAAAAGAAAAACAATTATCTATAAGGCATCTCATATATATTTATATAAAGTTTTATATAATACTTTTAATAAAAGATCACCCTATTTAATACAGGATTGCTAAGACTACCATATTCTACACCAATACTCCTTTAATGACTACAACTGGGAGCAGCAACTTGATCATTAAGTGAAACTGATGTTAAAGTAAACCAATATTGTGCTTGAGACTTTATGCCAGCTTTCCTTTGTTTTACGGACTTGCAAAAGTGGTAAATGTGAGGATTGTCACAATGTTAGTTTTCCATCACCATTGTAACTCTGAATGGTAGTTGTAAGAGATAGACACTAAACAAGGATTACCTGTAATCCATTTCCATGGAGAAAATCTATGTAAAGAAATTGACTAATGAAGGAAAATGTCCCTATGCGGTCACCAAGAGTGGACAATAACTTGCTAGCACTCGATCATACTCCATTACAGTCCTCTATAATTAGTTTGTTCTTTGTTGAATATTCAGTTAAGGAGTGAAATATACAAGCTGTGTTTAGGCACGAAAGCACATAAGTGCAGGAAAAGCCTGGCTGCTGATTGGCCAAGGCGCACAGACAGCTCCTATATAAAGAGCTGTCTGTAGAGTCAGACTGTGTCTTTTGCCATGCTGTTTTGCTACTGTTGCTGCTATTAATAAAAGAGTTACTGTTTCCATGACTGAGCCTCATCCTTGCCCACAACTTAGCACTGGTGATGAGGATGGGATTCAGAGGACGGGAGGAATGGTAACAAGAATCATTGCAATGAACAAAAGAAACCCGATGCAGAAGACTGGGAGTCATTTATGATTAAATTTCAATGCTTCCTTATAGCAAATGATTTTGGGCAACTGAGCGATGAGAGAACTCAAGCAATGTTCTTGAATGATTGCAGGAAGAGGGTATTCTGCCTGGCAAAAGCCCTGGCAGCCCCTATGCCAATCGACACAGTGCCATTGCCGAGACTACAAACAATGCTGAAGGCGCATTTTGGACTGGCCCCGTCCAGAACAGTGCTAAGGCACCAATTTAATGAAAGGACACAGAGAAGGGGAAACGATAAATGATTATATCGTGGAACTGCGCCTCGCTGCAGAAAACTGCGAGTTCAGCTATTTGGATGAAAGGATGGTTGATTGCCTAGTGTGTGGAGTGAAAGACCTCCAGTTGCAGCAAAGACTCCTCGCAAAGCCCAATCTCACATGGGTGATGGCTGTGGAGATCGCAAGGACAGCAGAGAGCTCACAAAGGTCTGCAGCTTCCCTACATCAATCAGCACGCTTGGTGTGGAGCAAAAGCCCACCAAAATAAAATATGGCAGCTGCAGCACACCAGACATGAGAAGAAGAGGAAGACCTGAGCAAAGAAGAAGGAATCTTCTGAACAGAAACCAAGAGCTCTTCCCAAACCAAGGGATATTCTTTATGCACGGACTGTGGAGGGAAACATTCCTGAGCCCAATGCAGATTCAAAGAGGTCATCTGCCTGAGGTGCAATAAAAAAGAGCACCTAGCGAGGTTGTGCAGAACAAGCCAATATTTGGCACAAAGAACCTGACAAATAACAGAAGCGAGGGAGATGAGAAACCAAAGAGAAAGTAAAAGTGGAAGGCAAGACAAAAGACGCACCAGATCATAGTCTGCTTCAACAAGAATAAACGACAAAAGAAAATCAAAGTGACTGTGTGAATAGAGGGAGAACCCTGCAAGATGGAGGTGGATTCAGATCGATGCTCACAATAATTTCCTGGAAGATACTGAAGAGGCTGGCACCAGATGCCCAGAAAAAACAACTTAAAAAGCCTAACTCCATCATCACCCATTTCCAGAGGAATTGAATTCCTGTGCTGGGGAGGAAAACGGTGGACATCACCTACCAAAAATTCTGAGGACCTATGGAGATGACTATAGTCGATGGAATGCTGCCCAGTCTCATAGGGCTGGAATGGTTCCATGCACTAGGGCTGCGCGTCAGAGGGGTGTACACAACAGAGGCAACCGAACTGTTTGACCACCTTGTCGAAGAATTCGCTGAACTATTCTCAGGAGGACTGGGCAAGTATAAAGGGACCCTCATATCTTTTAACTTAGATCCCAAAATTGCCCCAATCCAATTAAAACCCAGGCGAGTTCCTTTTGCATTAAAGTAAAAAATTGACCAGCAAGGGGAAAGTCTTTGCTAAATTAGATTTAGCTTAGGCTTACCAACAGCTTCCTGTCTGCAACAAAATGGCAGAAGCACAAACAATTGTGACCCACAGGGGGGCATTTAAGTGCACACGACTCCAATTTGGAGTGGTTGTTCCAGAACCTCATGGAATGGTTATTGGCAGGGCTTCCAGGAGTCATTCCATATTTTGATGACACCCTGGTATCAGCCGAATCAAATGTGGAACTAAAAAGTCCTCTCTGCAAAGTTTTCACAAAATTACAAGCGGCGGGACTTAAACTGAAGCAGGACAAATGTAAAATAGGAGTCCACCAAGTCAAATTCCTGGACTACCTTATTGATGCTTCAGGGATCCACCCGACCAAAAAAAAGGTGCAAGTCATCACGGGGGCAACCCCCCCCAAAAAAGCAGAACTACAATCCTTTTTGGGTCTGCCTAACTTCTATAATGTGTTCCTACCCCACAAGGCATCAGTCGATGAACCACTACACAAACTGCTGGGAAAACATGCCACATGGATTTGGGGGAAGAGAGTGGCAGACACATTCAGGACGGTTAAAGAGCTCCTGACCTCAAAGCGAGTGCTGATTCAATACAGCGCCCATTTGCCACTCATCCTGGCCTGTGATGCCTCCCTATTTGAGGTGGGGGCTGTCCTCAGCCATAAACTGCCTAATGGAAAGGAAGCCCCCATAGCATATTATTCTAGGACCTTGACCCCAGCAACCAAAGCGGAACTACACACCAGATAGATAAAGAGGCATTGGCTCTAATCACTGTGGTCAAATGATTTCATGAATATTTGTAGGGCAGATGGTACATTGGTCACGGACCACAAACCCTTCCTGAGCATACTAGCAGGGGATAAGCCAACACTGCAAATTTTGTCACCATGGTTCACCAGATGCATGGTATTTCTGGCAGCCTACTCCTACGAACTGCTCCACCGACCGGGACGAGACATGGGGCATGCCGATGCATTGAGCCAATGCCCCCACTCAACAACAGTCAAGGACCCAGACCCAGCAACCAAAGTACTGTTAATTGAACATTTTGCCCTGGACATTATTGCAGCTGCTGACATTGCTTGAGCATCCACTAAAGACCGCAATTTGGCTAAAATAATTGGCTGGGTGGGGAGAGGATGGCCCAAAGGGCCAGAGCATGAGGGAAAAAGACCATTCTCCATCGTGGAAAACATTGCCTCCAATCGGCTGGGAGTTGATTGGCTCGCTTAGACCACATGACCAGTCGAATCACACTATAAA
>JAEANM010014182.1:0-14105 GCA_017656035.1 Myanophis thanlyinensis
GCAAGCCGCCGCCACCCCCCCAAGCCGCCGCCGCCCCCCCAAATCCCCCCCAAGCCGCCGCCGCCCCCCCCCACTGCCCGACACTGACGCCGCCCCTCCCCGACACCGACCCCCCCATCCTCTTTTTGGGGCTATTAAATATGGTCAACCTAAACAACACCCAATAAGTTGACATTATTGCATTGCCAGGTTACTTGTGGAATATAATAACATGGACATTATACCAATGGACCTTTTGTATCTTCTGAGCCAAGGAAGAAATAGAGATGGTAGGAGCTGAAGGCTGGCTTATTGTTCCTGAGGGTTGGAGCTGATCAACCCTTTGCATTTGTCTCAGCTTGTGACTGTCAGTTGTGCAGCATTTGGAACGGACCTATAATAAATAATTGCAAGACTGCTATAAGATTTATTGAGAAAAAGAAAAAAAAAGAATTGCCTTACAATGCTGCAAATTTGTCACAATGGGAGCCAGTCACATTGCTTAATACTGGTAAGGGAGAGAGCACCGGCTTAATACTGGTAAGGGAGAGAGCAGATATGTTGTGTATAAGGAGTGATACCAATAGAAGAGAATATTTAGAAGAGCCTCGGTGATGTAGTGGTTAGAGTGCAGTACTGCAGCACAGCAGTACTTCTGCTGTCTGCCGGTTCAAATCCCACCAGGCTCAAGGTTGACTCAGTCTTTCATCCTTCCAAGGTGGGTAAAATGAGGACCCAGATTGTTGGGGGCAATATGCTGATTCTATAAACCACTTCGAGAGGGCTATAAAGTGGTATATAAATCTAAGTGCTATTGCTATTGTTATTGTAGATCAGGGTTCATCTGTAAGGTCTTTGGTCCTCTCTGAGCTTGGGGGTTTTCTTGCAAATATTTCATTTCCAAACAAGGTTACATCATCAGTTTGGTAATGAAATGTCTGCAAGAAAACTATCAAGCTTGGAGAACGCCAATGAGTTTTTAAATATATATTTCTAGGTTGAATTCTCTACATGATCAGTTTCCTTGTCTGGCTTTCAAGTGCTTTGGAAAATAGGTTCTCCTTTCTGGGCAGCCCCTCAAATATTATGTTGGAAGTTAGCACCCACCCCTCTCCTAGAAAAATGAAAAAAATATTAAAAAGCAGAATATTTCCCCTAAAAGAGAAATAGAAATCTTAAGACAGAAACTCAGCCCCAACTCCCTGCCCCCAGCAGATACTTTGGTTATTTGGAAGACAAAATACTGAGCTAGCTTTATTTGCAACATAAAAGGCCCTCACCCTCAGGACATTATGGACTCGCCACATGGCACAAACAAAAGCTTCAACCAAATTTGAATCATGACCCATGGCCACATGGGAGCCTATAACCAATCAGGATACTTGCCCTTGCCACAGGAACAGAAAGCAAGGTCATAGCCCAAGAGAGGGTATAAAATCTTTTTCTCTCAACCATGAGGGCCACTTTTTGCCCAGAACCTCATGCCATTATGTCCTGCTCCAATAAACCATCCTTCCAAGCAGTCTCCATGTTTCCAGTGCCTTTCTCCCCACTTGGAACTGAACCCAGATGGACATTTCTTCCAACAATTGCAACACTGCTATCATGCCTTCCCTGGTCCTTCTCTTCACTAGACTAGTCGTGCCCAGTTCCTGTAACTGTTCTTCGTATATTTTAACCTCCAGTCCCTTAATCCCTTTTGTTGGTCTACTCTACACTTCTTTCTAGAGTCTCAACCTCTTTTTTATAATGTGGTGAGCAAAACTGGATGCAGTATTCTAGCTGTGATCTTACTAAGGCTTTATAGAGTAGTATTAGTTCTCTATTGAATCCCTCTGTTAATGCAATTTAGGATTGCATTGGCATTTTGGCTGCTGCCGCACACTGCTGGCTCATATTTAATTGATTGTTCACAAAGACTCCAAGATCCCTCTCACAGTTATTGCTATTAAAATCTGGTTTCTCCCAATCTATGTGTGCACTTTTGGTTTTTCTTGCCTAAGTAGTAAGACTTTCAATAATACCTTTTGGTGCATGAATATGAATTCTGAGGGTTTGTTTCCACAGACTGATTCCATGGCGATTGCTTACTATGCTTGTTATTACTCAAGGGAAACAGAGACGGTTTTGTTGCTGTTTGTAAATTCATACCGGAGGAAAGATTTAAGTGCATGCATCCAAATGAATTTCTCCAACCCCTTTAAATGTATAGATATGCCCCCCCCCCCTTCAAAGAATAGACGTGTTTCTGTCCAACTGTACAGGTTCTCATCTGACATTAAGGAAAATAAATGTTTATACAAATCTGTATTTTCACTGAGAGCAGTTGGTTATCAGTTCCTGACTTCATATTCATATAAAACCAACCAGAGGGTGGGAGCGGTTGAGCCACTCCAGAGAAAACTGTCACCTTTTAATTTTTCATAGCGGATTAATTTTTAATTCTCCAACTTCAGGGACCAAGGAAGGCAATCTATGAAGACGAGGCTTCAAAGGACTTTCTTGAATGCCTTCCTGTTTAATTCTTTAGCCTTGAAGGTCCTGGGTACAGCCAATGTAGTTCTCCAGTCATATTCTTTTCATCTTCTCTTTCCTTTTTTCTAGAAGTTCAGGGTTGCAAGGAGAAAAAAAAATGGACATCTTTACTGGTGAACTGTTACCCACTGGCAAGAACACAAATGTCTGGTTTATCTCTGAATTGAATTGCTTCCTTTAGAGAAAACTAACCGTGTTTACTGTATGCAGGGAGACAAATGAGCCGCCTCTTTTAGGACAGGGACAATGCAACATTTATTTTAAATGTTTGATAACTAGGATTGCTCTAAGTGGAAGGAGGGAGAAACTGGTTGCTGCTGAAAGATTTAGTCAACAAACTAAGATTAGCTTAAATTTTTAATACAGTGGCAGTGTAAACTCCCGCTGTGTTCAAATGGGCAGGATAAAGCACTAGGAAGATTTAAACTGACATGCTGCTATGAATCAGTGTGCACTGGTTATTTCTATTCTATTCTATTCTATTCTATTCTATTCTATTCTATTCTATTCTATTCTATTCTATTCTATTCTATTATGGAATTGTTTTACTTTTTCTGTCCTGTTTTGCACTTTCCTTCAGTCTTTACTGCTAGATAGGTTTCTAGTTTTCTTTTTATGCATGTCTACACAAATACCTGGATAAGAAGTAGATTCACATGACCTGCTGAGCTTTTTTTGTTTTTAATCAAGGTTTATTGAATAAAGCAAGATGGACTGAGCCTGCATATAACATAGGAAACCATCAACGGTTGTTGAGAGATTAGTTGGTTTTGAATGTTCAAATAAGCAGCTGCTCTTTTGGACTAGCATGTTGAATAATCCAGCTATGAGCTACATGTGAAACAAAAAAAATCCCATAAAATTGTATGTAATGTGAATATTGAACAGTTATACATTGCAAGTGCAGTAGACTCACATTTGTCTTCTTCCAAATAATCCAAAAATTGTAGTTCACTAGTGCAGGGGTCTCCAACCTTGGCAACTTTAAGACTTGTGGACTTCAACTCCCTGAATTCCTCAGCCAGCAAAGCTTGAAGGTTTGTGGACTTCAACTCCCAGAATTCCTCAGTCAGCAAAGTTTGAAGACTTAAAGCTGGCTGAGGACTTCTGGGAGTTGAAGTCCACAAAAGTTGCCAAGATTGAAGACCCCTGCACTAGGTGGCTGGTGAGAGATACAAATAGTGCTCAACTTACAGCCACTCACTCAGTGGCTATTCTAAGCTACAGCAGCACTGAAAAAAAGTGAATTACTACAGTCCTTGCACTTTTGACAGTTGCAGCATGGGATCAAAATTCGATCAGCTTACAACCAGCATGTATTTAGGATGGTTGCAGCATTCTGGGTTCATGGGATCACGGTTGGAATCTTCCTAGCTGACTCTGCTAAGGAAAGTCAAGTAGGAAAACCCAATCCGCTTAACAACCATGTAATTCACTTAACAACTGCAGTGGTCCGCTTAACAATCATGACAAAAAGGTAGTAAAATCAGCCGTGATTCATTTCACAAGCACCTTGCTTAGCAACAGAAATGCTAACCTCAGTTGTGGTTGTGATTTGAGGATAACTTATACTGAATTCCTCTCTTTCCATCTGAGAAAGGACATTGTGAACAATGGGCTCAATTTCCTCCCAATTTGAACTCGGCTCCCGGTCAGATTTGCTGTATGTAAAAAAAAAAAAAAAAAACACCCTACCTGCTTTATGGGTGAAGTCATGCTTTCTGCTAACTCAATGTTCATTTGATGTTCCAAAACTGTAGTTATCTGGATTCATCCATCTTCTGTTTGCAAACTGTAACAATTGACTATATACAACACAATATAGCAAAGATACCAAAATTGCATCCCAGGGAACCAAATTAGATCTTCCAGACAGAGGTGAAATTCAGCAGGTTGTAGCAAGTTCACTAGAATTTTCTAAGCAGTTTGGAGAACCGGTTGTTAAAAGAAATCTTTTGGTTTTTTCCATTTTACAGGGTTAATCCTGTAAGGAAGGCAGGACAGAAACATCCTGGTGTTGTTTCTATCCTAATCTTTATTGCCCTGCTTACAGAAACTGCCCATCCAGTCACATGACCCCCCAGACACACCCACCAAGCCACGCCCACAGAACCGGTAGTAAAAAAAATGGAATTCCACCACTGCTTCCAGCATCCTTTTTGCAGTGGTAAACTTCCTCCATGTGGCTGCAAAAAAATTCTTAATTGAAAGATTTAGGTCAGCGAAGGATCAAAATGAGGTTCTTAAATCTTGCAGAAATTATTTCCTCCTTTTGATACTCTTGAAAATATGGTAGGTGTCAAGATAGTAACAGAAAGAAAACAAGAATGATATGGATTTCAAGAAGGTATATCAGACGGCAGTCTGGAATAAATCCAGAATCTTGAAAATCGAAGGATTTCTTAGCATGAGTGACCTCTTTGAAACACTTTTTAATAGATAACATTCCTCAAGAATCACAAGAAACAACACTTAATGATAGTCATAGGGTACAAATAAGCAATCAAATCATACTAGGAAACAATAATCAGTATAAATCGTAAAGATACAAGCAACAAACTTATAGTCGTAAGTGGGAGGAGAAAGGTGATAGTAACGATGAGAAGAAGAATAGTAACGAAGACTTAGTAAATAGTTAGACAGTGTTGAGGGAATTTTTTGTTTAGCAGAGTGATGGCGTTTGGGAAAAACACTGTTCTTGTGTCTAGTGTGTGCAGTGTGTGTTCTTGTGTGCAGTGCCCTATAGTGTCTGTTTGAAGGTAGGAGTTGAAGCAATTTATATCTAGGATGTGAGCGGTCTGTCAATATTTTCCCAGCCCTCTTTTTGACTCGTGCAGTATACAAATCCTCAATGGAAAGCAGGTTGGTCGTAACTAGTTTTTTCTGCAGTAGGGCCTTCTGCTTCAGCAGGGGGTTGGACAAGAAGACCTCCAAGCTTCCTTCCACCTCTTGGATTCTTCTATGTCTGAAACCATTGCAAGAAGCATTGCAATGCTACATGTATGTACACACACTGGTGTCCCTACTCTCAGGATTGCTGTTAAAAGAAAACCCCATGGTTGATTCAGTCAGGCAACAGTCTCAGCTGTAGTAGTCTCTGTGCATGCATGTGCTTGCTTAGATAAAATGAGAATTTCCCTCCTTACTCAAAACAATATGGGGCATTCAAGCTCCAAGCAATGGGGTCCAGAAAGGTAAGCGTGCATAGCTCTAGCGAAACGTCACATCAACGATGGCCCTAGACATAAAATCTAGACTGCAGCCTGAGGGTAGATGGGCAAGCTGAGAGCTCTAATAGACAAAAAAAGCAGGCAGAAAATCCAAGGACTTTAATTCAGTCACTTAGAGGGGATGACAAGGTGCAGCTGATCACACAATCCCTGCTGTTTTTCAGTGAGTCAAAAGCCTTGGGCTATAATGCATTCATGCAGCTTATCCTGGTCACCACATCAAGGTTTAGGTCCTGGCAGCAGTGGGGGGAAACCATGGTCGATTTCAGAGGCTGGAACAGGGTCCCCCTCCCTATCTTTCTCTCCCCGTTTGCGGCTTGAAAAAGGATGAAAACCCGTCTTTTAACCCTTTTCCACCTGCACGGTGGGAGTGTCAGGCTAAGATGAGGTTAGCCACAATTAAGTTTGGATGGGAGGCTGTATCCATCCAAATATCTGGAGTCCCGACGATGGAGAATGCCCTAACCACTACACCACACTGGATGCCTCTCTTAAATTGAGTGTGTATGTCTGTGTTGTTTGAGGAAACCCTTTCCCATCGCTTGAATAAAAACAAGAATCCGTTTTTTTCTGATTGAATTCCTCAGTGAAGTTTAAGGAACACTTGCTGCTTCCAAACTATGGACATATTTTTTTTAAATGCTACAACAATTTTAGATAACATCCAAGCTTTCCACACAGATTAAAAAAAACCCTTCTGCAATATAAATTGTAACAGGTGGCATTTTATAATTTGGTATATTATTTCCTTCCTCCCTCCCATTCCTGCTCCCATTTCCTTTCCTTTCCCTTTCCTTTCTTTTCTTCTCCTTCCCTTCCCTTTCCCTCTACTGAAAGCCAAACAACCGCCCCCCACAACTTGAAAGAAAGGTTACGTGCTATAGGTTAATGTCACAAAAGGCACCCGCACTGTCAGTCTGGGAAGGACATAATGTGGATGTTTAGAAACTCTGCCAACGCATCTGTAGGAACAGAAGCCAATCTTTTGCAACAAAAGAGCAGACAGTTGTAATTTCCTACAATACTATTTTTTTTCCTTTAGAGCTCAAGTGCCCCTCTCATTACAGGTATCTTCTCCAAGTGGAGTTTGTAGAGCTTACAACAGAAGGATCATCCATGATATTGAAGTAATTAGCCAGTGGGGTTCCTGGCCATTAAGCAATTTGCCACCGATGGACGCAAAAGCTGCACTTCCGTTCGGAAGAGACCCTCTTCTGCTCAGCTCCTCTTCACCCCCTCTTTGTCTTCCACCGTCAGGGTTTCAGCCGTCTTCCCTGGTGGTTTCACCAAAAATAAACATTAAAATCCCACCATTACTTTGGATGGAAGAAAAAAAAAAAAAGGGGGGGGGGGTAAACAGGGATTCAATGATCTTTGTTTTTTCCCCGTGATGGGTCTGGATTTCAATGCAAGGGGTTTTAAAAGGTTTTCAGAGCGCCAAAGCACAAAATGTCAATGCAATAAATTAAATATTGTAAAAAAAAAAAAGCACGGGTAGAAAAGTGCTTGCTTGGAAATATCGACGCGCAATATTTGCATTTTGCAAAGGATTTTGGATACTTAGGGCACTAGTTATTACAATTTACATCCGTTAAACTTAATTTAGCCACAAAAGCTGCACGCCAGCTAGCCTAAATGTGAGAATATAAATGAGCTTTCTCCTTAGATAACTCAAGGCAGTTTGTATGTGTGTTTGTGTTTATCCATGTGTGGATGTATAATCTAATAATAACACCATCAGCTAAAGAAATGGTAGTGGTGACTTCATATTGTTGAGTATATGATAAAATTATAATTTCAGCGAACATGTTATGGTGATTTTGTTGGGTCATACCCCCCTCCAGCTTTGCGTGTTTCAGAGGCATTTTTGGTTTTAAAGCTAGCAATACAAATCTCTTTCTATTTCATTTCTCTGGGGTTTTCCTATCTCCCTGAGGTAAAATTCAGCAAGTTGTAGCAGGTTCGCTAGAACCGGTAATAAATTTTCTAAGCAGTTCAGAGAACCAGTTGTTAGAAGAAATCTCTTTTTGTTTTTTTCCACATTACAGGGTTAATCCTGTAAGGAAGGCAGGAAAGAAACATCCAGGTGTTGTTTCTAGCCTAATCTTTATTGCCCTGCTTACAGAAACTGCCCAGCCAGTCACATGACCCCCCAGCCACGCCCACCATGCCACACCCACAGAACCACTAGTAAAAAAAATTGAATTCCACCACCGCTATCTCCCACCTTATGACGCATCAAGAAGCAAAATTTAGGGGTGCATCCTTTCTCCTCCACAGCACGAAGCTGCAAGCAAAATTTTTGAATGCAATTTTGTCATTCACAGGTACATTCTTGGAGAACATCAGCAGAACTTCAGAGTCTTACCTGGAATTAAATTCTCAGATGCCCTCCCAGGAACATTAGGAAAACTCCATCCTACTTAACAATTGCTGCCATCTGCGTGTGAAGTTTATTCTCTTGGAAGAAGAAGAGCATTCCCTTGCAAAGGTGCTGTTCTAGCAAGGCACACACAGAGTTGTCTTCCTTGTTGTAGTGAACGTGGGAACTTGGTGACGCATTAACTCACTGCAGCATTGGTAGAAATGATGGATGATATACAGCTGAGGTTTGAGGCTTGCAATCCCTCTCACCTACTGCCTGGGTTTGGAGCCACATCCTTTTCTCCCTTCCTATTTTCTTCTATTTCTCTCTATTTCTTTATTTTATACATTGTCAAAGAGACGGCGCTTTAACAAAAATGTGGAAAAAAAATCACACTTTATGCAATTTTTTTTACCACGAAAGAAAAAAATAATAATATGATCATGTATCATTTAAAAAGCAAACAATTGCATTTCTATGTACTATATACTTATCTAATGGGAATATTATTAAAGTATGTGTATATTTTAATACATTTATGACTTTTTAAAAAAATCTACCGTATTCTGTATAAACAAGTTCCCTATTTCATTATTGTCCATACAAAGTCTACATCTGTGGGCAATCTAGTCATAAGTAGCACGTGTAATGAGGTCTCAATCTACTGAGCATGCATTTATCTTTTCAATGCTGAAATTTCAGTCTTTTGAACATAGTAAGGGCATGCAGTATCCATTTATGTTGTCTGGTCTCCAATTCCATGCATTAGATTAGCTTCCCAACCTTGGTTGTTTAAGAATGTATGGACTTCCTTTTCACCTTCTTCAGGCTGGCTGGAGAATTCTGGGAGTTGAGGTCCATACATCCTTAAGGGACCAAGGTTGGGAAACACTGTTCTAGATTTATAATTCAAAAAGTTATTATCCTCTGAAAATTTTAGCTTTTATCGCACAATCACGTTTCTAGACTCCACAACTTTCTCTCTTGGTCTTCTCACTTGCCATCCCTTCATGTTCCTCTGCTGGAGTGTCCATGTTCCATCATGATAATTGTTTTATATGTATGCAATATCTAGAAGGTGTTCTGACCCAGGCTTAACAGAAGCATGAAATAGGCTCTTGGTCAAAAAGCGCCTTTTATTTGGTTCCTGTGAATTCTTCTCATTCACATCCAGAAAAGTCCAGGCAGTAAACCTTTCAAGGTTTTATTAGAAAAACAGACCTTATCAGTCCTTGGATAGTTGCCAGGCTGTGTTTCCAGCTGAAATACTTGGCAAAGAGTCTCTGTACAGCATGAACTCTGATAAGCAAATCTTCATAATAATGAGCGAACTAATTGTCTCCTACAAACACCACTTCCCTTTTGCTCCTATTTATTTCCTATGGGAGGGGAGGGGCCATTCAGGATCCACTTGTGCCTTTGCTTCCGAGTTGACCCCTGCTCCTTAGTTGTTCCCTTGACAGCTCTGCGCATATGCGCATCTGGAACAGGCTCAGGCTGTTCTTCCTCACTGATCTCATGATTACACCAAAAGGAGATACGACAGCAAAATGTTTAAGGACTCCTGGTTTAGGATAACAAGTAAACTTAGCTAGCTTTACTCATTTGTGATTTAGTCAAGCATGCAGGTGGCACAATTTTTAGCATACGGGGAAGTGTGAAGGAGGTTAGGATTGGTTTCATTTGAATTTGTGTGTGGAGGGTATATGCACATCTGTATATATACACACAGATAGATCCACATACATAAAATTCTCCAAGGGGAACGCTTAGCTTCTTACAAGCAATTTTTGCATGAAAGCTCCTGGACTATAATAAAGGCAGCTATGCTACACAATGGAAGGGCTTCAGGATAGAATGTGGGATTTCTGCATCCCTCCCATATGCCACCCCAGGTTTTCCTCCCCCCCAACCCTCCCCCCCTCCAAAAAGAAGGAGAAAGCTCCTTGCATTCATGGGCTTGCTTAATTCTTGAAAGTGGGAGTCTGCACCCTTGCGTGTATGTTAATCACCGCTGGGCCACACAATCTTATTTGGCAAAGTAAATAGAAGAGAGAGACAGAGAGAGAGACAAATGCATGCAATTTCTGAAATTCTCTGCTTTTCTTTTTGACCTTTGTTATTTATATGTTATCGATGCTTTCTCCAAACCATTGTACAAAAACACCTTGAAGTGTCAAGCTTTAAAAATGAGTCTTTTTTCCCCCTTCTTTCTCCTGTGCAGCTTGGATTATCTTGGCCTTGTCAAAATACATTCTCTAGTTAGAGCTTGGAAATATTTCCCTCCTGGCTCCTCTGTATTGATTTTTTCACACTCAGTCCTGTCTGTCAGCTGAAGAGGTGAAAGGTGAAAGTTCATTCGGCACTGCCTGGCTTTACCTTCCTGTTAATGTCGTGCCCTTTCTGCATTTGATCAGTTTATGTGATCAGCAATAGAAGGGATCCTGAGCCAAGTCTACCTATAGGGAAAACAATATTTCATCTACCGGCGATTTTAACACAGGAGCACACCTTAAGATTCAAGAGGTGATGGGGTGCCTCCCCTTTTCTTCTCTTCTTGGATCATTCTTCCTATACCATTCTGCCTTCTCCGGTGAAAAAATACAAAGAAAAAAAAATTAGCTGAATTAGCTTCCTTTGGAATAATAATTGATTGCTGATTTATGTCCAGTAAACTCTCCTTATCTAAATTCTTCATTGGATTATTTTTTAATGCAGGTGATAGGAGAAACAGAAGTGCATGTATGTTTACACACAGAATACACACGCAGAGAGAGAGAGAGAGAAAGAAGAGAGAGAGATAGAGAAAGGGAGAGGGACTGGTTAATATATAATTAATTTCCTGGATGGAATTGTACTTTTTTTTAAAAATGTTCGTTTTGTTCCAGTTGTACACTTTTAAGTGCTTTTTCCATTCCAAGTCCAATTCTTTATCTGCTGTAATGAAATGTCCCAAAGGCCTACATTTACAGTCCAGAAGGTCAAGGTTCAAGTCTACCCTCAATCATGGAAACTCACTGGGTGATGTACCTCCAAAGGTTGTTGTAGTGGGTTTTTAAATAAAATGGAGAAAGGATGCTCCTGGAGAAAAGGCAAGATCCAGATCCAGCAAATAAATAAAATGAAGATCAACCTAGAGAGCAGCTAAAATGCGGCTGGTGTAGCTAATAGGGGAGCTCTGGCTATGGCTAGACAGTAGAAATATGACTATGAGGTTAAGTCAGCCTTTGCTCAGATTTATTTATATAATTTATTAAATTTATATACTGCCCATCTCACAATTTGGGGCAACTTTGCGTGACAAGATGTCTCAGGTGTGGTCCTTCCTTTTAAAGGAAACTTGGTCAACAATAAACTGTCTTCTCACCTCCCAGTAAGTACTGAATTATGTTCTACATGGGGCTATTTTTTTAAAAAACTACTAGGAATTTGCAATTGACCCCAAATGGAGCAACCTGCTTATTGGTAGATGATATTTGCTATCAATACCTTAGATTCTGTGGTCTTTGCACTGGCTACCCAGTATAATTCCAAGACTGTTTTACTACCCTTTTACTATGCGCATCTTAAATGTACGTTTTAAAGATGCCCTCCATCTAAAATCCTGGGTAATGTGAGAAAATTCAATTTTTCATTGATAGCCCCCTTGTTATGGAAAAGCTTTCAACCAGCAGTCCGGGTGGATTTGTAACCACTGTACTGCTTTTTTAAAAAAAATAATCATTTTTGTGTTATTACAATATTTCCAGTGCCTTTATTCTACTTCATTGTCCATTGGCATAAATTTGCATGGACTGGTACAGTAAATAAATACTTCTCTACAGTTTGCCAATGTTGAGTACGTACAGTATGTGTGGCACTATTGTTCATATTATTGTATTCTAGGTACTGTTATAAATTTAATAGCAACAGGTCTTACTGTTTTGACCTGTCTCTGGCAGAAACTTGTAGTTTTTCCAAAGGATGTTTCTGTGACCTGATTCCATCCATCCATCCGCTTTATTCACTGTCTTCATGCCAATCATCATCATTTTATGTAGTCCATCATCTGCTTACAGATGTGAATTTCTGTTTGCTGATCTTTGCCTCAAGGGAACAGTCGGTGTACATGTGGCCCAGGACTGATTGAGTGATTGGTTCTTCCCCTACTCCATGGTACTCTTGGTAATGCCTCCAGATCCATAATTTGAAGAGCTCCATCTTTTGTCTCTTTTTAACTCTCTCTATTTCAATGTGCGGCTTTCACAACAATACATTACTATGGAACGTATTGGAAAGAGTTACTTTAATTTGTTTCTGCATATGATCTTATCGTTACTCGTTTTCCTTCTAGGATTAATCTCTTTCAGTTCTTCAGCATGTTTCATCCGTTCTTGGAATCAAGGAAACAAAACTATTTACATTCATTTGCCATCAAGTGTAAGTCCATTCCTGGAGAGCTGAAGATAGCCTTAATTTACAATGGGGCTCATGCAAACAGTGCTAAGCAGGATGGTGAAAATTAGATTGCAAGTACAATTTAGTTTTATTTCAGAGAAATTACCCATTTAGGTCCTTTTTATCCGGACGGCAAATAATAAGTGGAATCGTGCAGTTTCTTAGAGGCAGACATTTTAATCAGTTCCCATACACTGCGACTTCAGTAGTGACAACATTTTCATACAGGTGTCTCATCATGTCATCTTTTGCTTGTAAACTGCCAATGAAGCCAACGCACGTTGCTACATTTACAAGGACAAATCCAAATACAGTACTAAACAAATCAATAAAACACTAAAAGCTTACACTGGAATGACAATACAAATTTTACTGCAGTGCTGAAAGATCTAGGCTATGGCGAAATTTACAGTGAGGGCTGAGTAAGTCTCTCTGATGCAGATTTGCATAAGGGGGAATCTTAAGGGAATTAAGAAGCCTTGGCAAAAATCCACTCAGTGCTACTCTAGCATAGCACCGTTTGTTTCAGTGAAAGGAGTCACGCAAGGCTCCTGCGCCAGGCCAAGTGGATTGTTCAAGTAACCAGTACATAAATATTGATTCTCCTGTTAAATTACTCCTTTGTATAGGCCAGGTTTTCCATTGGTCTTGTTTTGTTTGTGCAGGCATAATGCATCATGTTACACATCTGCTGAAGACACATCTCCAAGAACTCATCCCTCCCACGCCATTGTAATATTCAAAATAGGTTTAGATCCTTCACAACAGCAAACCATGTCTTGTGGATAAAAGCAGGTGGATGTGTTTTTCCATCACATCTCAAAACACTGGAAATTCTTTGTTTGAAAAACAAGACATGGTAAAGTAAAAGGAAGAGCTGCAGGGCCAATCATACATTTGGGAACTGGGCATCCTCCACTCAAAATAAAGATGGGACTCTCCTATAAGCCCTGCTGAAATAGCGCAGCGTAACTGTAAAGATTTGCTCTCCTTTTGTATAGCAGAGTGTATACAGTATGTTTGGAATATCTAAGTTGGGCTTCCATGTTATAAATAAAAGTATATCAGTATATCAAAATGGGAGTCCTTTGCTGGTTCCCCAGACTTGCCTTGTGATAGGTGGCATTTTTTGTCTGATGCATAATATTATGTATTTATCTTTTCTCCCTAGGTCACTGGTTGTGAGGAAATTCATAGTATCGTATTATAGGTAACTTTTAAACCAGGGGTTATCAAACTGATGGCCCGCAGGCCGGATGTGTCATGCGCAGGCCACGCCCACCCCTGCTCCGCGAATGGGAAATGTCACGAAACATCACATGACAGCAATGTGATGCCCGTGTTTTAGACTGTGTTTTGAAGAGAGACCAAAAAACCTTCTCAATACTGGTGTGTTTTTTTAATCGGCAACCCTCAGATTACCATAATGTAGGACTCTGTCCTTAGTAGGCCTATACCAGGGGTGGGCAATTGTGGCTCTTCTATGACCTGTGGACTTCAAATCCCAGAATCCCTGGTCAAGGCAATCTAAATAAAATGGAGAAAACATTGTGAGGTGT
>JAEANM010014184.1:0-14104 GCA_017656035.1 Myanophis thanlyinensis
ATAGATAGATAAACAAACAAAGGCCACTTTGTAGGACAGTAGTCGTAGGCTAGTCTCACGAATAGGTTCAAAGGGGACCAACATTAGGGCCTGCAAGACTTTTGGCAGGTTCCATGTGGGATATCTATGGACTACTTGAGGCTTCAGATTAGATGCACCTTTGAGGAAGGAAGAGACTGCAGGATGCTGAGATAGGGAGTGTTCCACAGGTCAGGACCACTGAAAGGGCCACAACCTGCCTACGGAGAGTGTTAGGTGCAAGGCCTCTGTCTAGACCATCTTGGAGGAACTCCAGGATCTGTCCCACTGATGCAGAAAGGGGATCTGTCCCTGATTTGTGGCACCAGAGGGTGAACACCTTCCAAGTGGCCTCGTAGATTCTGGTGGTGGAAGGACGCTTGAGGCCTGAATTGTTCGTATTACTCTTTCAGAAAGCTTATCATTGGCTAATATTTGCCGTTCAATTTCCAGATGGCTAGTTGGAGCCAGGCTGGGTCTGGATGGGTGAGATGGCCTTACTGAAGCACTAACTTGCTGCCGGGTATCCTCCAGGGTCTGCTAGTGGATAGATCTACGAGATCCGAGAACCAGTGTCTCTTGGGCCAGAAGAAAGCCAATAGTATTACCTCAGCCTTCATCTGTATGATTCGTGTTATCACGCCTGGAATAGGAGAAAGAAGATGAAAGGCATGTAACAGGCCAGGTGGCCAGAAGCTTCGCAGAGCATCGGTACCTTCTGACCCCTGAGTTGGGAAGCGGCTGAAAAATCTTGGCAGCTTTGTGTTCAATGAAGAGGCAAATAAATAAATCACTAGAGTACCAAACCTCACGGTTATCTCTTGAAAGAGATCAGGATGAAGTTGCCACTCTGAGTGATCTACTGTGGCCCGGCTCAACTAATCGCCCTGAACATTTGTCATGCCTGAAATGTGTTGAGCCTTGAGTTGCAAAGGTCTGGCATGTAACCGGGCCCACGGCACGATGCCTATGCAGGAAATCACAGTTCAGAATAATTGAGATAAAAAGGCTACTGGAACAGATCAGTCATCTAGAAGCTTCTCAATCAAGGAATGTAATTTGGTATGCCGCTCCTGGAATAGAAACACCTGGCAGGATACAAAGTCAATGACCGCACCCAAATGCTGAAGGCAGGTCACTGGGACAAGGTGGCTCTTTTCCTGGTTAATGGAAAAAACATGTGCCTGAAGTGTCTGTATTATTACCTGAATGCCACGTGCTGCTGCCTGACTGGACGATGAAGAGATGATAAGGATATTGTCCAAGTAACACTGAATACGTACAGGTAACAGTCTCAGGTGTGTGGCTAATGCTGCAAGCACCTTAGTAAATGTTCTGGGAGCAGAGGAGAGTCCAAATGGTAAGGCCCTATATTGGAAATGTCTGCCTGCATAACAGAATCTAAGGTAGCGTCTGTGGGAGATGCAGACTGGGATGTGTAAGTATGCCTCAGACAGGTCTATAGACACCAGGAAGTCACCCTTCCTGACGCTTTCCAAGATGGAGTGCAGAGAGTGCATTTTAAAGCAATATCTAATATGCACATTCAACCATTTAAGGTTTAGAATCGCTCACCATCCCCCCGAGGTCTTCGGAACAACAAACAGGATGGAGTAGAAACCCATTCCCATTTCTGTGTGTGGAACAGGTTCAATAGCCCTGGTGGCTAATAGGTGGTCAATCGCCTGTCCCATCAGGGCCCGTTTGCCTGGATTAAGGGAAAAAGAACATGTTACAAAGTGTCTCGGGGGAATAGAGGTAAACTCTAGAGATAATCCTTGTCTGAGTGTACTTATGACCCATCTATCCGTAGTGGTCAGTTCCCATTGGTGGACATATAGACTTAATCTACCCCCAATGGGAGCGTCAAATGGGCAATTAGCGAGATCTACAGAAGGGGTGACCTCCCGCTCCTCTAAAGGGACGTTTGGATTGGGTTTGGCTCCTATACCTGTCCCTATAGCCATCTTGCTGGCAGTCAGGAAGCTTAAAGAAGGGTCGCGATGGAATTTCAGGAGTGGAATTGCTCCTAGGGATGGACCTGCGCTGGTATGGCATGAAGCGCCTATCAAATTTCTTCCATTGTGGAGGGAGCACTTTTTTCTTTTCCTTGGTTTCTACAAGGAGAGGGTCAATCATTTTGCTGAACAATCTGCCCCCTTGGAAGGACCCGGAGGCTACCCTCCATTTGGTCCTGATGTCTGCCTGCCAATTTCTTAGCCAGAGGAGGTTGCAGGAAGCCACCGAGGATGCCATGGTACGTGAAGCAAACCTGACAGTATCTAGCATAGCATCAGCAGAGAATTGGGTTGCAGCAATTATTTTATTTAGATCCTGCTGCAGTCTAATGTCTCCAATTGGCAACCTTTCTTCCATCTGCTGAAGCCACAAAAGTGTGGCTCTATTAAAGAAGGTGGCTGCAGAGGCCACCCTCACTGCCCAGGCTGTTGTTTGAAAGGCAGAGCGTAAAAGTAACTCTGCTCTCTTGTCCTCCAGTTTTAAGGTCTCTGCCACATCCCCTGAAATCAAAGCTGGGGATGTCAGTGCCATAATAGGCTCCTCAACAGCTGGGAGCTGAAGTAAATCTGACAGGTCTTTTTTCCCCTGGTAATAGTATTTGTCAAAAAATTGGGAGTGGCCTGTGAGGTTGGCTTTAACCATTGCTTTTTTACAATGTCCAGTACCAGTTGGGGTGTGGGGGTATCATTTGTCTCCATTGTTGGAGAGGAAAACAGGGCAGATTTCTTCCCCTGTACATCAGAGCCAGCGCTTTTCGAAGCTGGTGTGACTCCCAATTCTGTTGTGGCCCTGGCTTTATTGAGAAGAGATTTGAATATCTCTGGGGAAGAAAGGCTAGCGAAGGCAGGAGGTTCCAGCCCAGTGTCCTCATCCTCAGACAGGGCTGTATCCCTGGTATCCTCCCCCAAGATGAAGTCAACACTCCTGGATGAAGGTGCATAGGAGCAATGCTCCTGGCCAGAAAGGACCTCCTCAGGATTTAATGAAAGACCATCACCCAGAGCTAATCTGGATGATGGGGGGTACCACTGTCTGAAGCGTGCGTTGTAGGCCTGCAAAGCCTTGGGTCAGGGCCTGAGACAACATGGTGGTCAATTCTGAAAAAAAGTTGGTGATGGCCCTCTGGGTCCCTGACGCCAGCAGCCATGGGGGTAAATGTGGCCTCCAAAGCCCGAGGTTTGTGTTGAGGCTGATTGGGTTGTACCTTGCAAGTGTCCATTTCCTTTTCTGGTGACAGTGATGTATTTCTATGATGGGGCTGTTCCAACAGGCTTTGGGGGGTGGACAAGGCCCTATCTCTGTCAGTCACAGATTTTAGCCTTTTTTCAGCCTTGGAGAACTCCAAAGCCCATTGCCTATTAGAGGCAAATCTGTCTTCAGAGCCTGATTGTTTGCACAAGGCTCTGGCCTTAATGTTATCAGAGGTTTTTCTGGAGGTGGATTTGGATCCTTTTGCTTTTTTTCTTTTTGCCTATCTAAGGTAGCACAGGGGCCTCCTGTTCCTGTGTGGGCCCCCCAGTATTGGGAGATGCTAGAATAAAATCCAAGAATGCTTCTTTGTGAAGGAGACAGGTAGGAGCTCCAAAAAACCCAGTCCGATCTCCAGATTGAGCCAAAAAACTGGAGAGTTCAGCAACAGGCACTTCACATTGATTGGCTCAGTCCAGATATCTACCAGACGGAGACACGCCCATTCTTGGATTGTATTCTTAGTACTATGGAGAATATCACTGCAACATAACTTGTGTATAAAAATAATGAAAAAGACTGAGTGATGTGACAGGCTCTATAATACTGATGTGAATAACTAGAAAGTGAGCTATAACATCATTTTTAGGGTGACAAAGCAACACTGGTTTGGAATGTATTCCCTTTTACATCCTCAGCCTCTTTAATGTGGCCTCCAACAAATTTTCATATTTGTGCTGGTCCTATCCACACTAGAGTGATGAGAGCTGACTTGAGGTTTAGTTTAGTTTAGTTTAGTCATTCCTCAGCATTGTTAACATGGGTTTAAGTTTGAATCGTCTCATATACATTCTTCAGTCAAACCTTACTTTCAAATTCAGCATGACAGATTTAAATGTTTATCAATGATGAATGGGTGCCAAGTCTTACAAATGTTGGCCTACATATTTACTAATTTTTAATAGAAGTGGTGAAGTTATAAATGTGACTTGTTTTTTTTCTTACATCTCTGATGCTGTATATCAATATACCAGCACTCTTCTGTTGATTAATTACCGAATTACTGCAAATCACAACTTCGACATTACGATGTCATCACTACCATTGATGAGGGGAAACTTCACATGAAGAGACAAACTTCTCAACTAGTTATGCCAACTTTTTTGTTACCAAGACCAAAAGTTGTATTACCCCATTAAGTCAAATCAAGTCATTCTTCTGAGTTCTGCCCAAATTAGTTCAAGCTTAACTCATATGGCACCCACCAAAACCAGTCTGGTTCTTCCCAGGAGAAGTTAAACATGCCACTTTTCTCACATCACAGAATAAATAGCCTGTTACCTGAGGCAGCAAGGGCAATTTGAAAACTGCTGTGATATCTTTTCCTGAAGCTTATTATCTCTGCTTAAAAGAGGTAAAGGGGAGATATTTCAAATATATATTAAAAAAAACAAACCTGGAAAGTTTAACCAAAATTAGACAGTGTTTCCATACAGTCTTCCAATCCTACCATTTCCATCCCATTCTGCCAAAAAATAATGTCGTTGCAAGTGTTTTAAAGCTTTCCAATCATAGGTTATGAACAAATTTTTGCAATCCTTCCAACCTAAGTAATGTTGAAAAGGAATTATGTAAAGAGACAGATATCTGTTCATCTTCAGCAGAATAATTCTCTGAAAACAGAACATAACAAAACTGAATGTTGATTAGGCCAAAAATGCCAGCAAAATTAAACTGAAGTTTCAGAATGAGCCAAATCAGATGAGGAGTTCCGAATTAAAAAGATTCTCAAAAATATCCCAAATGCATTCTTGGAGGAGAGGCAGTTGGGGAGTGGCTGAAGATATTGACGGCTGCTTCGTTCTAAGCCTCCTCCCTTGCCATTAGGTACTTGGCACTGAGTGTATGTAATCCTTACATAGATACCCACACCAGCATATAGTCATTGCTGGTAAAAGTATCGGAAAAATTCCAGAAGCCATGTCCTACAAGCTTCCCCTACCTTGTTTCTAATCAGACCTTCTACAGTCTGAATTTTATCATTTTTATGCATAGGTATTTGTTGATTGATTCAGAATACTATAATAACAATTGAAATTCATACACACCATCTATTTCAAATTCACAGGAGCATATAGGTAGTCTTTGACTTACAACACTTCATTTAGTGACCATTCAAAGTTACAACAGCATTTAAAAAAGGTAATTATGAGCATTTTTCACATTTAAATCTTTGCATCTCCATGGCCACACAATCAAAATTCAGATACTTGGCAACTGGTTCATATTTATGACAGTTGCAGTGTCCCAGGGTGATGTGATCCCCTTTAAGACTTTCTTACAAGCAAAGTCAATGGGGAAACCAGATTCACTTAACTGGGTTATTAACTGTGATAAGAAAGGTTGTAAAATGGGGGCAAAACTCACTTAACAAATGTCTCACTTAACAACAAATTGTTGAGCTCAATTGTGGTTGTAATTAGAGGACTACCTGTACAATAAATTATGAATTAGAAACAAGTATAAACCTATCAAGACAAATATGGAGCTTATTAGCCAAAATTACATTGTGTACACATTTTTGCTCAACACATTTGGCAAAAAAGTATATATTCCATATAAATAATGGCCCTGATTCCAGCAGGAAAACAGGAGGTTCACTTTTACTTAATTGCTGCCAATACTGCAGGGTTATGCAAATTATAGTCAGAATTTCAGCTTTCTTATCAATAATCAAGAATAATCCTTTGACAGTACTCTTTAACTACAGGTAGTGTTCAACTTATGACCATTTGTTTATCAACAGTTTGTATTTTCGCCAGACTTTCCCAGGGCTAACTATGATGTATATTCAAAGCTCCAACAGATGTTCTTCCCTTCTGTCATGTGACTGCATTTTGGTGCTCAGCAACCAACCATCTGATCATGATTTATATATCTTTTTGCCAAACACCAGTTTTTACTTTCAGTTTCTGGCAAAACAACAACCCATTGTGGACAATGGATTCACTTAACATCTGCCATGTTTGCTTTACAACTGCTGTGTTTGCTTAAATTGTCTGCTGCAAAAACAGTAATAAGATCAAGAGTGGTTCCATGATGGACAGATTCTGAAATTTCCAGTTTTTCACACAAAACTAGTAGTAGACAAATACCTTATATGAATATACCATAGTTTCTATTCAGAAGGCATATGTTTCTATTTAGTGGCAAAGCACATGTTTTGCATGAAACAATCTTAACTTTCTGGCCCAACATCTTTTGATTAAGACTGAGAAAGATCCTTGTCTAAAACCTGAGATCTATTATCAGTAAACAAAACCTTAGACAGTATTTAGCTAGAAGAGCTCAACAGACTCCATATAAACCCACTTTCTAATGTTTCCAATTTCCTCAAAGAAATCTATTAGTTTTTCAATCCATTATTTTAAAAAGAAATATAGAAACAAGCAGATATACCTAGACATTTTCTCTGCCAAAATCTGAAATTACTCAAAATTACTATTATGATCATTTTAGACCATATTACTAGACTCAGAAGTACGACTAATTACAGCAGTGTGGTCTTAAGTACCTATAATCTTATGCCTATTTATTCAAAAGTTAAATTCCACTAAGTTCAATGGGACTTACTTACCAAATAGTCATTTATCTTATTATTGCTCAAGTGGAGATTTTTAGTGCATAACAACACACTCTGTGAATGCAGAGAGATGCAGATCCTGCCTACCTGCCCGTATGTCAGCTTTTACCAGAAACATGTACTGACAATTACTTATTTTGGTCAATGACAAAGCCAAGAAGATTGCTAAGTCAAGTCAAGTAAGCTTCATTATTCAATTTGGCTCTCTAAAATTTATCTGGACACAGAAGTGTCAAGCATTAGGGAAATAAGGAGATTCAGGCAGTTCAAATGAGTGTAAATATTTTATTACAAACTTCAGCTCTTTACAAGAACCTGATCAACTAGTGTTCATGGGAAATTAGTGAGAGATAAGAGAAGCATTCAAGGTGGGCTGGACTTAGATCTCTAGTGGGTGCACGGGGACTCGTCAATTATGATGCATTGGATGCTCAGCCTGGGCATCTCCTGCAAGAAGATCATTCAATGTTACTCAAGAGTTTGTGAACCCTTTTGAATGTTCAATATTTCTGCATAAACATAACGTAAAATGTGATCAATTTTCCATATAAGTCCGTATAAACCTAGATAAAGTGAGGCCAATTTAAAAAATGAGTCAGAAACACCTGTTGGAAGGGGCCATTTTTATCCTCCCTTCATCCACAGTTAATATTTTTGTTTTTATGCTATTTATTGTGGCTTTTGAGATTTTTATTGGTTTTATATTGACTATTTTATTTATTATAGTGCACCACCAAGAGTCCCCTTTGGGAGAGATGGGAGGCTATATCAATTTGATAAAATAAATTGTATGTTCATTTACCTATTTATTAAGAACGATTCAAAGCTGCATATGTATTTGTGAGACAAATGTACATATTTGCTTTCAGTGAGCATCCCCCACCTTTGGCAGCAATAACTGAAATTAAATATTTCCGATAGCTGTGAATCAGTCTGGCACATCTCTTAGAAGAATTCCTCCTTACAACACAGCTTCAATTCAGAAATATTGATGGGTTTCTTCATATGAACTACCTGCTTCATTTCTATAGGATTATGGGCTGGACTATTGCAAAACATTAACTGTATTCTGCTTTAACCATTCTTTAATCATCCGACTTGTGTATTTTGGGTCACTGCCCTGTTGCATGACCCATTTTCTCTTGAGCTTCAGTTCACAGACAGATATCTTGACATTTCCCTGTAGAATTTGCTGGTACAATTTAGAACACTTAGTTCTATCAATAATGGCAAGCCATCCTGCTCCAGAGGCAGCAAAGCTGCCCAAACCAAGATACAGTCAACACCATATCCTGGAATGCAGTGTCTACCTTTTGCCAAATGTAATGCTTTTCATTCAAGCCAAATTCTATTTTGGTTTGATCTCTCTACAAAATATTCTTTCAGTAGCTTTCTAGCTTATCCATGTGGTATTTCACAAACTATAGATGGGCAGCAATGTTCTTTTTGGAATAGTATTTTTTTCTTTGCAGCCCTGCCATACACATTTTTGTTGTTTAGTGTTCTCCTGATGGTGATCTCATGAACATTGGCATGCAAGAGATGTTAGTTCCTTAGAAACTAACTGAGAAACTCTACTAAGACCTTGCTCTTAATATGATTTTGATTGGTCAATCATTCCTGGGGAGAATAACATTGGTGTTAAATTGTTACCATTTATATATGAACTCTCTGGCAGTGGAATCAAAAGTTGTGAAGATTAGATTTTGATAGTGAACACCCAGAGTTCTGTTTTTTAAATAAGGCAGGACGTTGCACACTCACACCTAATTATCATCTCACTGAACACCTTTCTCTAATTTTCTCTTTAAATGAACTGATAAGCCTAGTGGTTCACATACTTTTGCCACAAATAAATATATAGCTTTGGATAGTTTTTTCAACAAATAAGGGAATTAATATAATGCTTTTGACTCATTTATTGAACCAGGTTCTCTTTATCTCTTTTCCTATCTCTTTTAAGACTTGTATGACGAACAGATGACATTTTAGGTCATATTTATAGCACTTAGACTTATATACCACTTCACATGTTTTACAGCCCTGTCTAAGTAGTTTACAGAATCAGCCTACTGCCCCCAAGAATCTGGGTCCTCATTTTACCGACCTTGGAAGGATGGAAGGTTGAGTCAACCTTAAGCCCCTGAGAACAGAGATATTGGTGAGAAAAAGACTTCAAGAAAGTGCTGTAAACTATTTGCATAACATACCTGTGGCTCCAAGCACCAGGTTGCCAGCACAATCATATTGCTTTTGAGGTATACAAGAGCAAACGGCTTACTTTCTTGCTATCTCTCCCTGGAATCTCTCTACTCTTTAAGGGAGAAAAAAAGAAAAACCACAGGCCAGCACAGGACAATGCCTGCTGAAAAATGGCAATTACTAGACTGAAGAACTCTGTGAAAGTCATATGAGTCATAAAGTTATTAATTCAAGGACTGCTGTAACTTTGGAGTAGCTGCTGAATAAATGCTATATAAACAAGGACTACCTACACAAAGTTATATTATGTTAGGGAAAACTATTCTAAAAAAATGAAATACATTTGATGTGTTGCAAAATAACAATACTTATACATGCATGTGAAATGTACACCAAAATGCATAAAAAATAGAATTTTGTCTCTAAAAAATACTGTGAGAAAGCAAAACTGATATATTCAGAAATTGAAAAATTCAGAAAAAACAAACTTGACATATTTACAAAAATCAATCTGAGAATAATTACCATACAGTTTACAAATTTACTTATCTATATCATCTATATGGTTTCTTTGCTGTCTAATGATGTACAGTACAGGTCAGAATTTGGATAAATATAAATTGATAAGGTAGAAAACATCACAAACAGCATTAGAAAGCCACAACTGCAAGTACCCTTGTTATTCAAAGCATAATATAGATGCTATATAGATAACAATTAACAAAACTTTCAGTCATTTTGTTACAGTAAATTCCATTAACTCCTGCTACTAGTAAAATACAAGCAGAGCTATAATGCATTATTTTGTATAAAATATTATTGGCCTCATACCGCCTTCTCCTACTCTTTTTAAAGGAATTCACATTTTAAAAAGAAAACAAAACCACTTCAAGTGGCCCTCTAAACGTTAGTGAATAAACCCTTTAGTTAAATGAAGATTTACTTTGAATTCTTTCTTAATAGATTCCAGTACTATATGATATGTATGCCCAAACAAAACTTCTCTTAAGACAACAAGTGAAACAACTTGTTTATGTATACACATGGATAAGCAAACAACTAAGGACAGACATCAAAATGGTCTTGCAAGATTACCATTGCTTTAACATTTTGAAGAGAGATGCTTTAACTTGTGAAACACTTCATTAGAATGTTGTATATAAAGCAACACTCTACTTATAAGCAATGCAGTTAAAAACCTATACCCTAACAATGCTATTTATGCCACTGTATGGAAACAGAAACAAGACTTACATGGGCCCAGCTACACCTCCTATTACTAGGCTGCCCAGAGATGAGTACTAGAAAAAGCTAGTAAGTATGATGGAGTGTAGCACACTAGCAAGAAACACAATGGACACTGCCTACCACCTCCCATCCCAAAGTCTGACCTTCATAAGTTACTCCTAATGTTATGAGATCCTGCAGTAGAATTTCATTCTTTGTCATTGTGCAATATCATGTGCATCATGTCATCTCCAGATCGTCCATGGCCTCAGAGGCGACCATGGTGTCATTGCCGAATTATTTCGAGGCTTGTCTTTTAATAAGGGTCCCCTAGGTGACTGGAATGGCTCTGGCTGCCTCATAAGCAGCCACCGCACTGAATGCGTTCCCACTGCCTCATGCGAGATGGGGGGCAGTGAAAGGTCCGCAGTTAGGAAACAGCAAAACTGTGCCTCGGAAACAGTCACAGAAAAAGCCCTGGCCTTAGATTCTTCCTTAGAGAAGACATAAATTGAGCTCCCCCACCCCAGACTAACTAAGACTCACAGTTGTAGAAAGAAGAAATTTTCCGTTGAGTGTGAAGAGAGAGCTGACCTCAGTCTGGCTAGTTGACAACATCTTTGTAGAAATCTGGGGAAGGAGGAGGAGCCTCCCCCCTTTTAAGTTTCTATCACTCAGAGCTAGGAAAAGGACAGAATAACCCAATCTATGGATTAATTCTCCACACTCAACAGAGAAGAAGGGGATGACAGAGAATGAGGTGCTGGATGGAGTCACGGAAGCAGTCAGCGTGAGCTTAAATGCACTCCGGAAAATGGTAGAGGACAGGAAGGCCTGAAGTAATGTTGTACATGGGGTCGGACATGACTTCACAACTAACAACAAAACAACAACATAGCATTTCTAACATTATTGTATCAGTCATGGACTCAATCTAGATTACTGAAGACTCAACACACAATAGTGTCACATACTGGATTTAGTTTTTTTGTGAGGATAGTTGCAATGTGAACTGAATTTGGAGAAGACTACTGACTATCATGGTCAGATCACTTTATGATTGCCTTGGAATGCTCTGGTGCTACTTCCTGACACAGGAAGACAGGACCTATTTGATTGGTCCATCACAGGCAACTGATGGACTCTACTGGGTTGGGTTTCAGAGAGATGAAAGTTTAGTGCATGCTCCAATTTAGGCATCACCTGGAATGAGAGAACACACCTATGCATTCTATCTCCTCTCATGGTCATCAGGGTTCCCTTGTTTTTTTAAGGAATTGAAGGAGGTGAAATGACAGAAGAATGGAAAACAAAAACGGATGAATCTGACTGATCAGGAGCTACAACCACTATTAAAAGTGGTATCTCAGATTGGTAATGAGCAATCGGTAAATGTCAATATTTCTCTACTCTTATTGCTTATAGAGAAAGATATCAAGCAGCCTGTTTAAAGGGACATGGTCCCCTGTAGAAAATGCTGGAGATTCAGCTGCACGCCACTCTGAGGTATATGTTATTTGCTGAATAAAATCATTCAGATTCACTGCAAATTGAACTCTGGCCATGAAGCAGGTCCCACCGAGGCTCACATACAGCTGATTATCTGGGATGGCATATATATGTTATATAATACTAATATTTCAAATAATATTTAAGGGACAAGGCTATGAAACCAACATATTACCTTTTCCCCCTACTTGATGCCATCTATTTAAGATGAACAAAACATTGTTAAAAAGTTGACTATCAGAACCCAGCAAGTAGTGCAAAAACATTCAGAAATGAAAAACATTCAAATGACTGTAACTTAGTTCATACATATTTGGGTACCTAGGCCAGGAATTAATAGTCAAAACGCTTGCATACCTTTATAATCATAGACTGCCACATGGCACAGGAATTCCTAATTTATTTAAAAACAATTTATTTAAAACTGATACTGTCTTATACAGTTTTTAAAGAAGAGCCAATGAGCTGTTATGATTACAGTTTAGCTAAGCCTAAGTAAGCTCAGTTTTAAATTCCCACTCAACCAGAGAGCTCACTTGTATGACCCCTTGTGCCAGCCAAACTCAAAAGTACTAAGCAGAAGTGACAGAGAGTTTATATGGCTAGCTTTGATCTCCTTGCAGGAAAAATGGGAGATAAGTATCTGATGTTAAAAAATACACTTTGGGATTTCTTACGTCCAGACTGCAATTGGTTCTCCTTATAAATAAAATGTAAAATTAAGTACTCAACTATAGCTTGAAGACAAACGTACTGCTTAAATATCAGTAGCTGGAGGCAAAATTTTCTTGGTAGCCAGGAGCAAGGTTTCTAAACTGACAAGCAATAGACCTGTTTTACTGAAGTACGAAAAATGTAGTTTTACCACTTAGTTTTAGATGACTGAGTGAAACTAGCATCTAGTGCTAGTGATACACTAGTGAACACTAATTGGCAGCGATACCCAGGCCCTCTACACTATAAGCCTAAGGAGAGAGGGTTGAAACTAAAATTATTGGAGCACAATCAAATCCCTATAGTGCCAGCTTTCTGCATCTAACCCCAGAAGAAAAAGATGCAAAGAAAAGGAGTGACAGCTAGACTATTGAGGAAAGCTCACAGACCTTACTGAGTGATAGACTATCCAACTGTTCCTCCATGTCCTCTAGGTGTCATTTGCTAGTCAAGGATAATACAATGGCAATCATTTTTTTAACCTTTTGGTTAGAGAACAAAGAGAAAGATTTTACAAACCCACTTCTATATTTCACATGCTTGGCAAACAAATAGCCAGGAAGCATAGACCAACAACCATTGCTAAGTGGCACAGAATGTGTTTTACAAGTACAGGACTGCAGGTTGAGTCCCTGGCACATGGTGCCTCCATTTCAAAAGATTAAAAACCAAAAATAAAGAATGTGGGCACAATCTGACAAAAAAAAGAGAGAGAAGAGATTGTCTTCAAAGGACCTTGATAAAAAAATTAATTTCAGTTGCCTTTTGTGTTCTGGATACATAATCATAAACAGAGGATTTTAGAGTTACAAACTGCCTTCTAAAATGAGGAAAAGGTTATACTAAAGAGGTTGCTAAAGGGAAAAAGCTTTCATTGAAATACATGGTGAGTTTTCACTATTCTCAATCACCACAATTGTACTGGCTAGACAAATATGTATAGATATACAAGCCCTCCCCATATGACCCCCAACTGGGCCCAGAATCTTGATCACTAAGTGAAGGAGTAGTTAAGCAAGATGCCATGTAACCACTCTGCTCAACAACTGCAAACACAACTGTCGCAGGTGTGGTTATTAAGCAATCACACAGGTTGTTAAGAAGACCACTAGGGAGATGGCTAAGCCTCCCAGGTATGGCAGGGTAGGGATCGGTTACAAGAATGCTGGTGTTTGGTAATCTTTTTGCCAGATTTAAAGTCTATTCCTCTAATGTGTCAAGGGATTTCCCCTCTAGAAGAACACAAACACCAGAATTTTGAGCTAGCATTTTGCCCTCCTTTCTGCAGCCTTTCTGAGTCTTCTGGATGGGTGATGAAAACACTAGCAAATGCCAGTATTATGAGCCTTTCAGAACACTGCCCTCAGCTAGAGTTCTACCCCATGAAGGGGAGGAGAAAATGCTAGTGAATGCCTATGTTCTGAAAGGCTCAGAAGAATGCTGGTGTTCACTACTATTTTTGCCAAATTTGAGGTCCGTTCTTCCAGTGTGTTGTGTGGGAGGATTTCAGACACCTCATATCCAACATCCCCTGTAATGTTTATTTATTTAATTATTTATTTATTTGATTTATATACCGCCCCC
>JAEANM010014185.1:0-14104 GCA_017656035.1 Myanophis thanlyinensis
AGTTCTTGATCTCTTCTAGGTAGGCTGTCTCGTTATTGTCAGAGATCAGGCCTACCACAACGGTGTCATCAGCAAACCTGATGATGGTGGTGGAGTTGGTAGTGGCCGTGCAGTCATATGTGCATAGGGAATACAGTAGGGGGCTCAGGACGCAGCCCTGGGGTGCACCGGTGTTGCATGAGGGTGCAATGATTAAAAGAGGCTGAGCTTGTCAGCTTGAAAGCTGAAAGCCCAGGTTTGAGACCCGAGCTCCGCATCACAGGATGAGCTCATCCTTGCCCCAGCTCTACCCCACCTAGTGGTCCAAAAGCATATAGATGCAAATAGATAAATAGCTACCATTTCAGTGGGAAGATAACAGTGCTCTGTGCATCTTTGGTATATAGCCATACTGGCTACATGACCACGGAAAATGTCTTCGAATAATACTCGCTCCCTTGTATAAGAAGCAGAGATAAGCACTGTACCCTAGGGTTGGATATGACTAGCAGGGGAAACTTTTACCTTTTTTTATATTAAGAAGACGGAAGACATTCTGCTAATTTAGGGAGTCTATTTTTGTCTGAAGTCAACAATATAACTGATGAATCAAATTAGTACTAATAGAAGTCAAGATTTGTAGCTCAGGGTTGATCTGTGGGGTCTTTGATGCTCTCTGAGCTTGGTCGTTTTCATGAAACATCTGCAAGAAAATGACCAAGCTCAAAGAACACTGAGCACCTCGTGGATAAAAATAAGCCAGTTCAAAAGCATGCCCAAATAATCTTCACACAATTTTTAAGCAACTCCCAGGATTGTCCAGCATGCAATATCTTGACAATTCCAGGAATAGAAATTGCCAAGATTGTGATTCACTGCTCTAGGGACAGTTTCTCAGTCATATGTCAATCTGCACATGCTCTACAGGATTTTAAAAGTAGATATCTAGGTTCTAAGCAGTCCACCTTGCAGTGAGATGGGTGGCAAACAAATTTAAGAAAGAGCAATAAAGGTATCTTCGGGTATATGTAAATACTGTACATTATTTATGATACATTAGCAAGAACTGTACTGTAGGCTGTATAAATTGGGGGCAGGTCTACAGACAATTAGAAACATCAGTTGGGGGAGTGACAAAATGGATGTCACAGTGTCATGATGTAAAACCTCTGCCTTCCCCCTCCCCCCATGCATCTTGAGGTTACATACAGTCCTTGTGTGCCAGACACAGAGCTTACATTGTGAAGTAACAAGAGCCATGGTGACGCAGTGGTTAGAATGCAGTACTGCAGCCTACTTCTGCTGACTGCTGGCTGCCAACAGTTCGATCCTGACCATTTGAAGGTTGACTCAGCCTTCCAGCCTTCCAAAGTCAGTAAAATGAGGACCCAGATAGTTGGGGGCAATAGGCTGAGTCTGTAAACCGCTTAGAGAGGGATGTAAAACACTGTGAAGTGGTATATAAGTCTAAGTGTTGTTGCTATTGCTTTTGACAAAAATCATTGGATTCTGCATGTACCTCTGTACTTGCTGCAATTACCTCCTTCCTGAACAAGACTAGAAGATCTCCAAGATCCTTTCCAACTCTGTTATTCTGTTACTTCTTAAGTAATGAGGAGGTGACAGTTTATGTGGGATTCTTTTGCCGGTCATTAGACAATTCACTTCACTAAATCTCAAGAAGATACATCTGAAGGGATTTTTTTACTCCTGGACATTTTCAGACAACAACGATCTACTTGCCGATCTTAAGATATGATTGGAGAAATGTCCGCCCAGTTTCTCTGCCTGCCAATTGGTAGCAAACTTTGAATGATCACTTGTACCAGCACCTTAGTAAGCATTAAATTTGGAAGAACTGATTTAGAGAGCCATTGGCATCAGTGATTGAGAGCTTAGTCTTACAAACTTGATGAGACTTCGAAGTTGTTACAAATCCCCGAGTTCACTCACAGGCACAGCCTCTAGATGATGAAAAGCATGATCTTTGTCCTTGAGATATCCCAAGGCAAATGGATCCTATCTCTGTATCATCTAAAACCACTTCTGGGAGAGGGAGATGCCCATTAGAGAGTATGTGTGGGAGACAATGTGTCTTCTCTACTAATGAATTATAGAGCTATCCACCTATCTTATAATGCCAGAAGCCCCTTGAGAACAAGAGCATGTCAGAGCAGAAATGCCAATTTTACCAACCTGAACCATCCGATCTCTAAAAGGGAAATGTAAAATGAGACAATCTATCACACCACAAGAAAGAAGGAGAAGATTGTGCTGGCTTTCAATGGCTATGAGACAGAACAGCACTTCCATGTTGACGGAGGACAGCAAACTGCCTAAAATGACTTCATCGCAGAATGTAATGAAGATGCATAAGCAAGCTATGCTTTTGGCAGAAAGATATCTGGCCATTTTCACTCTACCACAGTACAAAAAGTAACTGGCAATATCACTTTCCAGCTGTGTCCCCATGATGTTGCCTTTATCTTGCCCCCAGTCCATGCATGAACAGGCTGAAGTCAACATTAGTGGAAATAGCAACAGCACTTAGACTTATATACCACTTTACAGTGCTTTACAGCCCTCTCTAAGCGGTTTACACAGTCAGCCTCTTGCCCCCAACAATCTGGGTCCTCATTTTACTCACCTCGGAAGGATGGAAGGCTGAGTGAACCTTGAGCCCGGTGAGACCTGAGCTACCAAATTGCAGACAGCCGGCAGTCAGCACAAGTAGCCTGCAGTACTCCACTCTAACCACTGCGCCACCGTGGCACATGGCCTTAAAGTAGGCTCTTATTTCAAGACTAATAAAGGAGAATATTTGTAGCTGAGGATTGAAATCCAGGGTCCTTGGCGATCTCTGAGGTTGGTTCATTTCATCCAACTCTAGGTAACACCATCCCTGATGTTGTTACCCAGTTTAGTATCAGCACTGATGATATTAGCTAATTTGAGTAATGAAAAGTCTGCAAGAAAATAACCAAGGTCAGAAAGCACTAAGGACCCATCAGTTCAAGGCTGTCCAAGACTGGAATATCTGTTAGATGTTGACATTCAGTAACTTGGAGTGAAAGCAGAAAATTGCTACTTACTGGATGCACAGACTGTTAACAGAGACAGATAAGTATAATCAAGGAATATGTTGATGAAGAATCTCAATTATCCCAGCAAATGTGTTTAAAGGTTGAATCATGGCAACCAGACTAATTATTTGTTGTTAGTTGGAGCCGTTTTGCTGCTCATCCAAGCTGCTTCATCTTGGTGTGACCAGAGTTGGAACATTCCAACAACTCTTTGCTTAATTAGCTTGCTCTGACTGATGAACCTGCTTGGATAAGCAGCAAAACATCTCAAACTAAGCACAAAAAATTAGTCCCACCTTCAAATGTCATCAAGGAAACAACCAGTTTCATTGTGGCATAATTTTGTAAGGATTTTTTTTTTTTAAGTCGTAGGACAAGATTGTAAACTGGTAGTATGGAAAAACACAAGGCTAATGAGTTGATCGCCATCCAGGCTGAGGTGCAAAGGAAACAGATAAACAGCCCTTCTTCTTCTCCCCCCACCCACAAAAAATAAAATAAAATAAAATAAAATCATAGGCAACATGAAATAATGATTTCACTCACTATTGTATCTATTGTGCAATAAATGTAATGCAATTCCTAAATGCCAACAGATTTCCTTTCACGCTATCTTCTTCTTTTGTAATAAACCCCCCCTCTTTTTACAGTTTGAGAAGTACGCTTTAATTAGCATAACATTTAAATTAGCAAATGGAATCTTAATTAGCTGAGGAAATAGACTTTTTTTGTCAGAGTAGCTTGCTAAAACAAATAAATTCTCTTCCCTCTTTCAAGAGCCATTTGCTTATGGCATGTTAAATGGCCTGGTATACCATAAACAATTTGAGACAAGTAATTAAATTAGAAAACATGCTGGCAGGACTACCTGCTTTCGAATTATGCAGAGTTCAGCAAGAAATTGCAAGCCCTTTGCCACTGTAGAAGGGACCAAACCCTTGTCTTCTGCCATGATACATGTATTTATATCAGGTTGTATGGCTCATGAACACAGCCTGATGTTAGCCAGCTGAGTACAACAGCTGGTTCTCAGTCATAAGAAGTCAAGCAGCCATTTCCAAACAAACAGCTTGATGCAATTCTCTACCCCTTTTACCAACACTTCTTCTCTTCACACCAAAAGCACATTAGAAACAAAAAGTCTTCTGACCTATATATAGGTGTCTCGTTTGAAAATGAATTACTTGCTGGAACTCTTGTGTTGCTACTGCAACTTGTTCTGCTGCATCTTAATAAACCATACTAATCAGAACTCAGGGAGAATCTGGTTTCCCGGGATTAAGTGTTTTCAGTTCTGGATGCCACAAGTATCTTTTGGTTTACTGAGAGTTGTCTTCTGACTTTGGTTGTTGTCAGGTCCAAGAAATCAGAAATAGGAGTTGAGTTCAAAGCACTAAGTTAAGGATACACAAGAATCTGGTCTACTAACAATCAAGGCAAACTGGGGCTAGATAAGAGTTAATGGAATTCATGGGGCAGAGGGAATTAGATCACTTGTGGCTGCACAAGGATTCCAAACTGATTACCTGTTTTACCCCACCTGTGAGCCCACCTGCTCATTTCTTACAGTTGTCCCACTGGAACCAAGAAAAGAAGACACACCGTACTGCTTTCAATGAAAACTTTGTGGTGTCCAATGGCCAGCAGAGAAATCCTCCCGCACTTTTTGAGCAGTTTTTATTGCATTTAGAAATCCATTCAAAGCATGTGCGTACCCACAGCCACTCCAATGCATCATGGTTGGAGCATGTTGACCTGGCAATTATATTTCCCTGGGAGAATCTATCTTTCCCCTGGACAAAGTGGATGAAATTATCCACTTGATTTCTCAAAAGGTCCAACTACAGTGAGCATTACAGAAAAAAAGAAGATTGGAGTTTAGTTCTTTGCATAACGAAGGGATATAATGCTTTATAGAGTCTCCAAACATATGTAGGCTATTAGACATGCCTTTTGGCCTCCTCAAATGATCTCTGGATGGCAAAGGCAGATTTACTGAGCACCTTACCAAGGTCAGTCGCACAAGGGTTAAGGCTTAAGACTTAATTAGCCAGATGATATGCATCCCTACTTTGGAGCCAGATATTTTAATTACAACATTAAAGCAGCTTTCTCCAAAGTTGGTCTTCTCTAGATGTGCCTTCACAGCCTACCATTCTTAACAATGGTCATACTGGCTGAAAGATTTCTGAAAGTAGAACTCCAGACAAGTGAAGAACAAGCACAATGGGGAAAGCTTTGTTACATGTCACAGTGAAACAATGGCTACACAACAAAGACACTTGGACATCGGTAGAAGATGGGGAAAAAATATCAAAGTAATCACTTGGTATCATCCCTCACTCTGCTAAGTTCTGCTTGTCTCGATTTTATAGCACTATTGCCTGCTAAATCCTTTTTTTTTTAAAGAGTTGCCCTTTTAAATATAAATTGCTAGGCTGAATTCAACTCCCTCTACATAGTCTCTAGCAGCTAAGTTGGTAAATGGAGGTTAAATGGATATTGTTTCAAGTGCAACCATCAAAATGTGCTATCATTTCACACACTGGAGACGCAGCAACATATATGGTTTTTGCAAGAACACTTTGTTCACAAAGTGAACACATTGTCACAAGCGTGTATTTCTTTCATCAGCGGAACACAATGGCATTGGTGAAACTAGCACAGTAAATACTTCTGTGTATTAAATGTAGTCATTCCAATTTTGAAACTCTTACGTGGCACTAATAGGTCTTTCCATTTCTACTGGATGCACCCAGGAAAGGGCTTAAGTGAAAATGAACTTTTTCCCTGGATGTTTTTTGTTGTTCTCGACAGTAAAAATTGGATCTGTAAAACACTGCATGGGCCAAGTAATGAATTGAATAAAGGTTCAATTGAATAAAAGTTCAATACACTGAGATTCAATCCAGGCAATATCCAACTGAAAGGTATTAGCTCTACATCCCTGCTAAGGAATTCATTTCAGAATTTCAGGATTGTCTGGCACATGGAACACTTTTACTGGAAACATCAATATCACCTTGTGTTGCCTTGGACTGATTTTTTCAATTGGTTGGAAGCATTAAATCCAGTCAAGCTGATTTGATTTTCCAAATCTGTTTGAGACAAAGGGGTTTTGTACACCTGCAAAACATATTATGAATTGCCAAATTGATTCTGAAGCATCTGATCCATCAATTTCATCTGAATCATCAATTCAGTCCAGAAAGTCACTAATGGATATGTGAGAGAGACACCTTCCAGTTTTGAAATTGAAGTATCACACAGCCCACAAGAAATATATTGTGTTACAGGTTGTCCAACTGCATAACTTCCACTTGTAGGAGAAGAGCCAGAGCCTGGGGATGGAAGCAAGCGGATAATCAGTCTGGGGTCATTATGTCCCCACAAACAATCTAAGCCCAATGCCTCTTAAATTCTATGAACTCTTATCTAGTGCCAACTAAGTGCTGACTATTAGTTGACTAGAGTCTTGTGTATAGACATGAGCAAATAATTCATCTTATCTGGGACTTAATGTGTGGTCCCCAATCTTCGCATTTGACACACTCAGTTTTTGACCCTTCAAAAGGGTGGCATAGACCTTTAAAATCCTAAATGATTTGGAGTAGATTGCTTGAATTATGTTTCATGTCCTATATCGTACCTAGCCTTAAGATCCCCTTTGGAAGCCTTCCTCCAAGCATATTGGCTCAACGAGTTCTTCAAAACAGAAGAAGGAAAGGATCTTTTCAATAATCACAATATCCATGGGGAATGACGACCAAGAAATCCCACAGCATTCACCAATGCCACATCAAGATCATGAGATCTTCTCAAGATACTATAAGACCAGCAGCAACGTTCATTGTTTTTTTAGATTCCTTGCACTTATATTAAGACTCATTACTTTTGCATCTGGCAGCCAGTTTCACTTTATGTTTTAACTCTGATGTGATTTTTTATTATTATTTTTCCTCCAATAACCCAGAGAAAGGTGGCCACTGGGCGGCGTATAAATAATTTAAATAAATAAATAAGTATCCAAGTGGATCAAGATTCAATAGAGTCATAAAACATTCAGGTCGGAAAACGTAGCATTTACAGTGGCCATCTACTCTATTTTGTTCCAGCCAGGGAGCAATAAAATTTTAATGGCTCCCAGTGGGTCGATTTGGAAAAGATGAAGACACTATAAATCCAGCATCGCGTTTATGTGGAGCTTTAAAAACAAACTATTCCAATCAAACTTAGCAAAGCTTTCCGGCCCTTTCACAAAACTGGGTGAGGCAGGGACAAGGTGAAGAGAGAAGGCGGAGTAATCGTTGAAGCTGGGGGAATAGAGATAATAAGAATATTTAGCAACGGTTGGATAGATATGGTATCCATTCTTACAGTGAAATAGCAAAGTAGTGCATTCATCCAGTCAAACTATACAAGAAAGATAAAGCTGTATTTTTTTTATTTTAATGAACGCTCTGCTAAATTATCAAATCAGAGATTTATTTGTTTGTTTGTTTTACTGTTTCCCAAACTTAACCTTTTTAAAGATGTGTGGACTTCAACTCCCAGAATTCAGTGCTGGCTAGGGAATTCTGGGAGTTGGAGTCCAGAAGTCTGAAAATGGCTAAAGTTGGGATTTATTTATTCATCCACCTATCCATCCAGTTTTGTATTCCTGCCTTACTTCCTGCCCCAGAAAGCTAAAGGTGGCTTCCTTTATTTTATGTCCACAAAAAAAACAAAAAACCATGTGAGCCGTGAATGAGATAAATCAATTTTGGGGCTGTGTAAGACACCTATTTTTCTCTTTTTTTTTTCCTCACAATGTTTTTATGTTTACTGAAAAGTTCTACGACAGTTGCTCTCTCTCTCTCTTTCTTTGTCATACACATCCAGATTGGTGTTTGCATATTGCACTAAGCCATGTGTAATGGTTGCTGGTCCTTGGGATGGGTTCACTCTGGGTGGATAAAATCCAGTCTAAACATCTGGTTGACTGTGTAACCAACTGTCATCATCATCCAAACATTACTACAACAAGAAGAAGAAAGTTTTAACAGTATGGTGATCAAACCAGTCGGTCCCAGAGGAGATCAACCCCAACTGCTCTTTAGAAGGCCAGAAACTTGGCCACCTAATGAGAAGGAAGGACTCCCTGGAGAAGAGCTTAATGGTGGGAACGATGGAGGGCAAAAGAAGAAGGGGACGACAGAGAGTGAGGTGGTTGGATGGAGTCACTGAAGCCATCAGCATGAGCTTAAATAGACTCCAGGAGATGGTAGAGGACAGGAAGGCCTGGAGTAATGTTGTCCATGGGGTCGCGATCGGTCAGACACTACTTTGATATTAATTAATTAATACCTCTGATATTGTACGCAAAACATTGGTACTTAAAGCAAAATGCAAAGGTTAATGTTTCATTTCCAGTGACTGTTTGGGATTAATCTGCCATAAATGTGAATAAACATGAGGATTTTAACTACTTTTCAGGAGAGCCTGTCCTCTGCAGACAATCAGACCTGAATGACTGTGCAATCCTTCCAACCAAACACACAATATTTTTAGAGGGTTTTGCACCGAGATGATTACTATCCTACTGGCTGAGATTGTCATCACCCAGACTCTTATTACTTACGTAGTTGCCACATCTTATGTATTTAGTTGCATTTTCTTGGGTTTTGTCTTATGGGATGCTTATGACTTTGAGAGAGCTTTCTACAAGCATGACAACAATAAGGGGGGGAAATAAATCCCATCAAATGACATTGTTGGCATTTAAGGACATTGCATCCTCCAGACAGATGTACTTTGGGGGAATCACAACAGTGAGTTACGAATGAATAAAAGAAGAAACAAGCCCCTCCCTACAAAAGGAGTGCAGAGGACTAGAAACACAGATTTTATTATCATTTGCACAGTAATTTAAGAGAGGCAAACAAACTGACATTGTCAATGGCCTACAAAGAAAATCTGTACAAAATGCTTTATCGATGGCATCTGCCACCAGCGAGACTGGCTAAAATGTATCCCAATATGAAGCCAGAATGCTGGAAATGTAAAAATAAAGAAGGAATGTACTATTACATGTGGTGGCAATGCCAGAAAGCCATTAGTTACTGGGAACAGATTAAAAATTGGATATATGAAATTACAGGATAACAATTGAATTGAAACCAAAAACATATTTATTAGGCATGGTAGACCCCAAAATTCAAAAGCACCTTCAATATATAATTATACATATTGTAACAGCTGCAAGAATTGTATACGTACAAAATTGAATCTTGCCAATGCAAGCAAACATGGTCCATGGTTGGAGCTGATGAGATTTGTAAGCAGAAACCGGTTGAGGAAGACTGATATAAATTTTGAGTCAACGCTGTGCCATAATATAAGCATGTGTTGCTGGTCATCCAGAACTCACCTGGGTTGAATCTGGTTCAGACCTCAATGTGAGATTACTGGGCCTATCAACCAGACTGAGAAATTAAGAAAAAAATATCCCAGAGGACCAAGTCAAACCATTTCCATATTGCTGCCAAGAAAGTATGTGGATGTCTCCAAAACTAATCTTAATTTGAGTAAGTGTTTTCTTCTAAACAGAGTTGTTTAGTAGGTTGGAGAAATTTTAAGCTGTAGAAGACAACTGAAAAAGTTTTCTTCTTCTTCCTCCTATTTTTGCTTTTAATGTCCCAGGTCTTCTATTTTAAGCATCATGGAAGGCTACATTTCTCAAAAGTAACTTTTCTGATGATACACTACTGCACCATATTATCTGTAGTTCCAAACGTTAGGTGGTGAGGAAGGAAGGAAGGAAGGAAGGAAGGGAGTCTAGTTTTCACATCAACAATCCAGCTGGATATGATACATCCTCAATAACTGTCGAAAGACTGAAATGCAAAATCACCTTCCCCAATGGGGAATTTATGTGCTGTGTTCCATAGCAGAATATCTATCTATATCTTAGACAAATTATCCCTGAGATGCTACTTGGTCCGGGGTGCGGAGGTTCGGGGGAAGACAACTGGGGCTTACTGTCACTCTGGATGCTCTGTGTCCTGCTGCTCAAAAAACGAAAACTAGTTTTGAAATGCTGTTCTCCACTGGGCTTGTTCCTTTCTTGCTGCATTCACAAGGTGCATGTCTGGAACAAATTAAATGCCAACCAACTTATCTTCCTTTCCTGTAGCAGTCCATCAACTGCAGAGACAAACGTGGCCCCATTTTGCTGCTTTGTCTCCTCCCCCATATTAAAATTGCACGTTTCAATGGATTTACCTACAGAGCATCATAGGGAAAAAAGTTTACAGTTTCCACTGATGCACACCAGTCACCTACAATTATGCATTACGTTCTCTGTTCAAACTACAGGCATCAATGCAATTTTGAATCACAGCTGCACTATGGAGATATCTTAATTGTGCATCGGGCTTTTTTTTTTTTCTTCTTTACAAGCATAAATCTAAATTAATAGAGTTCTGAAATGTAAATTGTGCATCGCCTTGCAAATGAAGTTATTGCATCATTATTACTATTATTACTCCTTCAGATTCATCAATAACTTTCCTATTATGGCTATCCAATGCAGATAATGCGTTTTTCATTTCAGATGAAGGACAATATTGATATTAATGCAATTCCATTTCTTTTTCTATTCCTCCTCGTCCTTCCTTCTCCCCATAATATCATTCTTTGACTTACAACTCCCTTCTGTCCACTGCATTTCCAAAAATCTCTAAAAGTGCTAGATAATGAAGCAGATTTTTATAATCTTAGCTTAGTTATTAATAGTATTTTTCTATTATTTTGTATTTTTTCTTTCTTTTTTTTCCTGTATTTTCCTAGGAGTGGCAGCTACATGCATTGCAGAAAGAGAGAAATACTACTGGTGTAAGGGAGAACAAGTGCTCTCCACCTATAATGTTAAGCAGGTAAATGCATCCAAGACACTCACTTAATGTGACAAAAACCAGAAAGGAATGGCTATTTAAGCATTAATCTATATATAGCACGTCTACATCAATTTTGCAAGTATTCACTTAGTCACAATTCTGTCCCATCCAATTTCAGCACCATTAAAAAAAAAAAAGATAACGAATCATGCACATTTGCATATGTTTTCTAGATACAGCTTTTCCTAACACATATTTTGTATTCTTCCCTTCCTAATTTATCTATTTTTGTATATCTGAGCTGAAAATTGTGTCACAACATTCAGAGAGGGTTGGGGGTATGAAAGATAGCTCCATGACGGTTTACATCTCAGTCTGGGAATGAATGCATATTAATCTGGGAACGAGGTGGGCCGGCAAAATAGAATTCTGCCGATTTCTTCAGAGGCATTGCAGAACTGCTAAGTTGGAGGGGATGCATTTTGCAAACCAAGCCAGGGTTGTTTAGCAGGTTGGGGAACTTTTTAAACTGTGGCAGACAATTGAGAAAGCTCGGTCCCAGAGGATGAGTAACGGGCTCTTGAAAATACCATAGGAAAAGAAAACACTATAGAGTCACCGCTCCAGTTCAATTTGTAAGCTCTACAAAAATAGTCTCGGCATGGAAAGAAACAAGCCTGCCTGTCCTCTGCTAGGCCTCCAAGGAGTTGGCTATTTTCAGTGGAAAAGGCAAAATATTTCTGAGGAGATGGTTGAAATCTAAAGCTACAAGGAGGTGAGTCTCCTTCACTGCAGAAGGCTCGAGCAAGGAGGAGGAGACAGAAGGGACGGAAAGCAGAAACAAGCGTAGGAAAGGGAAAGGCAAGTAGTTCTTGATTTACAACAGCTCGTTAGATCAAAGTTGTAATGGAACTGAAAAAAGTGACTTAGGGTTGTTTTTCACCATTGCAAGCATCCCCGTAGTCATGCAATCAAAATCTGGACACTTGGCAACTGGAATGTACTTATGACAAGACTCAAACACTGGGCTCTCTCTAACAAAATGAACTTCAACATAGAAATGTAAAGTCTTACACTTAGGCAAGAAAAATCAAAAGTACACATATAGACTGGGTGAAACCAGGCTTAATAGCAATAACTATGAAAGGGATCTTGGAGTCTTAGTGGACAACCAGTTAAATATGAGCCAACAGTGTGCGGCGGCAGCCAAAAAAGCCAGTGCAATCCTAAATTGCATTAACAGAGGGATGCAATCAAGTTCAAGTGAGGTACTAATACTACTATATAATGCCTTAGCAAGACCATACTTAGAATACTGCATCCAGTTTTTGGTCGCCACACTATAAAAAGAGGTTGAGACTCAAGAAAGAATGCAGAGTAGAGCAACCAGGATGATTAGGAGACTAAAAATATATAAAGAACAGTTGCATGAACTGGGCATGACTAGTCTAGGGAAGAGAAGGACCAGGGGAGACAGGAGAGCAGTCTTCCAATATTTGGGGGGCTGCCACAGAGGGGAGGAGTTCAAGTTATTTTCCAAAGCACCCAATGAAGGCCAGACAAGGAATAATGGATGGAAACTGATCAAGGAAGAGATTCAACCTGGAAATAAGGAGGAATTTTCTAACAGTGAGAACAATCAACCAATGGAACAGAAGTTGCCTTCAGAAGTTGTGGGAGCTTCATCACTGTAAGCTTTCAAGAAGAGATTGGCCAGAAATGGTGTAGGATCTTCTACTTGTGCAGGGGGTTGGACTAGATGACCTGCAAGGTTCCTTCCAACTCTGTTAATCTGTAATCTAATCTATAATGACCACAAAGTCATCAGCAACTGAGTTTACTCCAAAAGAGTTCATCTGTTAATATCAAAAGGCTATATAGGTGAACCTGAGCACAATTCTTCAGCTATAAAAAAGCTGGTTTTGCAAGCCAGATTGAAACCAACTTACTTTTTTTGCTTCCCTTTCCCTACTAGCAAGTTTGCCATAAACCATTGTCCTCTAAAAGAGGAGATGCTCTTTATACATGTAGGCAGGATATAAACCCCTTGACTTTTAGAACTTGGATGCTATTCGAGGTGGATCAGGAAATCTTAACAAAAATTCTGCTGATGTGAAATAACCTCAGCTAATTTTCTTGGCAGGCAACTGTCAAAAAAAAAAAGATTAATGAGTTGATTGCTAAGGCTATCCAGATAGAATTTTCCTCCATATGCTTTGGAAGTTTTAACTCAAAGCAGCTTTGGGGATAAGGAACCCCAATGAGTCAGCCAATATCAAGAAGTCTTTGTCATCCTTCCCTTTTCATTTGGGAAGCTTCCAACAGGACCAACAAAGTTTATTTAAAATAATAATAAAAACATTGCCCTAAAATGCAATATATAAAAATTGAGTTCCACACTTTAATCTTCTTGACACCTATGAGATGTAGGTATATGGGGTTACTCCTCCATGATCTGGTTACTCTGATTTCCAGAGATGTGAAGTCTTATTTCTCACTTTGTTTTCTTTCTTTATTAAATGTATATGCCGGCCATCTCATTATAAAGCAATGCTGGGCAACTTACATTACTGTAGATCAATACGAATATTCAACCCAAATGTTGGAGCAATGCCTTAGGAAAGAGATGGGAATCAAAATGCTACTAAAACACATATATTAATTAAAAAGGGGAAAAGGTGCTCCTTATATGTGCAGGCAGGATATAAACTCCTTGACTTTTAGAATTTGAATGCTATTTGCGGTGGATCAGGAAATCTCAACAAAAATTACGTTATTATAGATCAATATGAACACTCAACCCAAATGTTGGAGCAATGCCTTAGGAAAGAGATGGGAATCAAAATGCTACTAAAACACATATACTAATTAAAGGGGGGAAAGATTGGTATCTCCACCTTCGGCTTAATTATGTATCAACAGAACAAGAGGTTTTCTTCTTCTACTTCCATGGCTAGATCAAACTTTAACCTGCCAGAATGATCTTAGGTGGGGCAATGCTAGCAAGAGGAAATATTTTCTCAATTGGTGTAGGTTTGAAACAATTGGTCACTAACAAGGAGGGTGGAAATTATTTCCTGCAGACAGTGAAATTTTAAGGAGTTAGGGAATCTGTTTAGGTGGAAACAGATGATTTGCTGTGGCGACCCCTAAGGGGGGAAGAAG